>JAUTBZ010155745.1:0-11342 GCA_032361785.1 Lepetodrilus galriftensis
TGTTTCCACCATGTTGGCATATTCTACTCAGAATGTTTAACGAAAATGAAAAATGTCAACCTGGCCTCCTGACTATAAGGTACATACTTCCTATGTAAATATGTATTTCCAGAACCTGCGAGCTATCCAGACAGCTTCAGTTGAACTGAGACAAAGCAAGAAAGTGGCCAAGATTTTAGAGGTGATTCTTTGACATGACCATCTATTGCATAAACCATTGTTGTTGAAGTTAATGTTACAACACTATGGATGTTAGCTCTAACTTGTATATTACATGTCCTGTTCTCCCAGCGTTACAATTATTACATTGCCCATTCTTGCAGCTGATCCTGGCAATGGGCAACTACATGAACAAGGGCAACCAGAGAGTAGGGGAAGCATCAGGATTCAGGATCACATTCCTTACACAGGTTAGAACCATCATGAGAAAATTGATAATTACAACGTGAACAATTTCCATCCTAAATTGGAAAGGATCTGTTGGTAAAGTATGTATGACAGCAGTGGATATAGTGTCAGATTGTGATGTCCTGTAGAAGATGACCTCAATGACACATTTGTCATTCCAATGTACAGAATTCATGTCCTCATCTGTCGTATGTCTGTGTGTGTTGGTGTGTGTGTGTGTGTGTGTGTGCATGGGTACATGTGCGTGCATGGGTACGTGTGTGTGCGTGCATACATGTTCCTCCTACTGTGGTACTTCTATGTGTCATCTCTCTCTGTCCGTACAGCTGGACGTGACCAAGACCAGTGACAACAAGTCCACGTTCCTGCACGTGCTAGTGGAGACCATCAAGAACAAGTTCCCTGAGCTGCTGACGCTGTCCGAGGACCTCACATCTGTCTCTCAAGCCAGTAAAGGTGAACCTCTCTCGTCATTCTTAGCCCGGTATCTCACCCAGTCCATGTCCATGTCGCCTCTGCCCTGACTAATGTGAGCTTCTCTCTGTTCTAGTTTCACACATGCTGCTACAACAGGAGCTACAGGACCTGAGGAAAACTGTCCAGGTAGCCATGTCTTTAGTCACTTTCCAATCTACATTAACCCCATCCATGCTGGATTAGGCGCAGGTAATGTTCCTTAGGGCATTTCCAGTTGCCTCCAGCATGGAATGGGTTAATGATGTTCCTTTCATTGACGATATTACTATGGTCTTTCTATATTGTAATTCATGAGCTAGGTTTGAACCTTGTCGTGGAGTTTGTATTAATGTCCCTCAGGACCATGAAGTGTGGGTAGGACCATGAAGTGTGGGTAGGACCATGAAGTGTGGGTAAGACCGTGTGGGTAGGACCATGAAATGTGGGTAGAACCATGAAGTGTGGGTAGGACCATGAAGTGTGGGTTGGGTAGGACCATGAAGTGTGGGTAGGACCATGAAGTGTGGGTAGGACCATGAAATGTGGGTTGGACCATGAAATGTGGGTAGAACCATGAAGTGTGGGTAGGACCATGAAGTGTGGGTAGGACCATGAAGTGTGGGTAACAATGATTAAATGAAAGTCTCTGTAACTGAAACTGTTCCATTGGCACAGGACATCTCGACCACCCTGGAGAAGATTGGCAATCAGGCGTCCATCCCGGGCACCACAGACAGGTTCCAGGAGGTCATGAGCGTATCCTTTCACCCGTGGGAAAATGCATGTACTCAACTGTAATGGATGGAATTAAATAAAATCATAATTAATTTGGCAAGTCTAATAGTATCAATTTCCATTTACAAATGTAAAGGGTAAGCAGATAAGTGAGAGTCACCTTTCATCCTAGAATATGTCGCCCAGTTTACCAAAGGAGATGTAAATTTGACAAATGGGGCATTCAAGGGTTATTCATATGTATTTGGAAATTTGACAAATTTGCAATTATCGCAATTTATTGAGCAATAGTATTCTAAGCTTATCACCTTAACATGATGAAGCACTTCATCGGTCGGGCGACGGGGGAGGTACAGTCGATGTGTCACCTGCAGACGGCAGCCATGGAGGAGTTCCACAAGCTGGTGCAGTACTTCGGAGAGGACCCCATGAAGATGGACACCAGCGATATGTTTGGAGTCTTCTCCGTGTTCCTCGTCAAGTTTGAGGTGTGTTGTGGCAACTATGTAATCAGCTAATTATAGTCAGGATGTTGTCAAGCTATGATGAGTATTAATAGAATGTTGTCAATCAGCAATGAGGAATAAAGATGATGTTGTCAATTTATGATTAGTATATAGAATCATTATGAATAATTATGAATCATCACGAAGCATTATGAACATAAAGTTGTCTATCCACAAGGATATTGTATATCCACAATACATGATAAGCAGGAAGTCATTAATCCACAGTACATAATTAACATGATATTTTCATTGCACTGGTATTATGCTATGAACAAGATGTTGTCAATCCACATTATCATGATTAACATGTCTTTGCATATCATAATTATTGAGAAGATTATCCAATTACAATCAGCTGAAAAACAGCATCAGATTGTAGAGATGTTTGTTATCATATGTTACATTTTTTATATTACCTTTGTTTATTGAAATGTAATGCATTATGTATGGTTGATTACATCGGCATACCTCTGTAGTTTAGTTTAACATACTCATGTATTAACATACTCTGACGTTCAAGGTACATGTATTAACATAGCATGCTGCCTATTCCCCATACAGACTGCCAGGAAACGACAGCTACACACCTGGTCTGTGAAATGTATGATGGGGCATTCAGGGGGCATTCATATGTATTCTAGATGGAATAGTTTCTTTGGGAAACTGCTTTACGCCAATATAAGCTTCAATGTTTCTGTGGTGTCTGTGAGCGCTTACTGTATGCACTGCTCTTCACATGCTTCTGTCTGTCTGTCTATCTGTCTGTCTGTCTGTCTGTTATTATCGTGCACCGTAGGAAGTATGTGTCAACTTGTATCAGCACACTGTAGCAAAGAATGCATAGGCTAACTTAGTAATAGAGCTAATAGTACAAGTAGTATTTGTAAATTTGTTGCTGTCATAATTCCAAGGTATTATGTCTTGTATAGCAATGTTATGAAGCACACCATATGAAAGAGAATGTTTATGGAATGCTACTCAACTGAGTTTCTTCTCCATAGCAGAAGCAGTCATAATCTGGATGCAATGATACAGATTTAAGGAGTTATTTCTACATGCCTACATGCATTCCATAGCGGTATTAGTCTCCAGTTAACCATTACTCTTACTCTTAGGTTCAATGGAATGGATTGTACTGGAAAACATGAGAGGCCAATACATGAAGTAGTCCTCCTTTATAAAACTGTTCAGTGTGTAAGAAGAGCTAGCATGAGTGTCTAATTGTCTTGGTGTTATGATTATATTTGTGTAATGCACCTGGTTGATTTCTTTACTTACTTGAGTTTACCTGTACTCTTTTTCAGAAAGTACGGCGGGGAAATATACTGCCATTACGCCACTAGCAGCATGCGTCACTTGCCCTGCCATCGCGTCACTACAGCTTGGACCTCCTGGTGTTGCCATCACATCATTAACAGCATGTCACTTGCCTTGCCAGTAGTCACTAACAACGTGTGTGTGCTGCCATCATATCACTAATAGCATTTGTCACTTGGTGCTGCCATTGCATGTACATCACTAACATGTGTCACTTGTCATTAAGTCACTAAAATCATGTCACTAAGCGCTGCCGTAATGTGTCACATATTTCTGCCATCATGTCGCCATCAGCTTGTGTCATGGCATCACGTGTTTGCACTTACTCATAATAATGCATGTTGTATATAAATAGGTATAGGCCTATGTTTCTCCGGGCATGGCATCATCATCTATACTACAGCCATCTCAAACGGCTATGCGCCAACTTAATATTGTAACATAGTGTCCATACATTAAGTATTTACTGAAAGTTGCCATTGAGCATATTATAGTTTTTAATACTTTACTCACTGATCTCAACACAATGGTACCAGCAGCCTCCATTTCATGTCCATAGTACATTATTTTGATGATAATCTACTGTACATATATCTGTGTATGTGTATATGAATATGTATTGTAACTAGCAGTACTAGTATTTACATTTGTTGCTTTTTTTATCAGATTTTAAATTGTAAATATGTCCATTATGTGGTATATTTATTTAGTATGTAGCATATCTAGGAATATTCATTGACAACTGCAGAACTCCCATTATATGACAACCCTGAATATGTTGTATACGAGATTTTACTGCAGTTTCAAGGTATAGGAGATTTTACAACATTTCATATACTGCGTTTGCTGTGTGAGAAGTACTCCGAATCCTACACCAATGCAGGTTGTCAGGACAGCCATTTAACAAAGTGCAATACAGGTGTCCAAATTGTTTTGCACCGAACATATTCTATTGATTGAGTTAGTATGTAGTCATTTGACCATGCAAAATAGGCTTCCCCACTGGTTGCAGTACTATGCTACCGAATTACGATTGTATGTAATTTCCCAAATCCAAAATCTGTTATTAAGAAAACATTTGTCTTTAATGGCGTTTCCATAAAGACCATGAACCATAAAGACCATGAACAGAGTTCAGTTAACTCTGGAGAGTACAGACCGTCTAGTCTCTGCAAGTCCACCGTGGAAGCAAACTTGATATAGACGCACCACTAGTACTCAGTGATTGTCAAGTATACGAGAATATTTTGAATCTGTATTCACTTATCATGATCACCAACGTGTTTGTGAGCGTTCTGTGGACATGGTTATATAGTGACATTTCACAACCGACATTACCATGATGACGTAGACGAACATAGAGAACAGGTCCACAGGCCAATTCCCATATTGTACCATTTTCAATTTACTAAATTGTTGACGATCGTAAAGATCTAGTTTTCATAGTTTTGCTATTTTTAAAAATCACACCAATTACCTATACTGTGAAATGTTCATATTTAGATTTCTTTGACAAATGATTGCTAGACCTACCTCCAGCAGAACACAGGCCAGAGCGCACCACGTGCTTAAATTAACGCTCTATGTACACGATATGAAGTGATATGCTCAACTGTTGGATCTAATAGGCCCTGTATTTGTCTATTACTAGTACATGTATATCAAATCTAATTTCGCTATTAAATTCCAGTAGGCCTATGTGTGTATATTTAGATTCGTAGATATGATATGCGTATAACACTGGTTGTAACATTTAATATTTGTTATTTTACTCATTATGAAAGTAATGTATTGTGTGCGGTCGATCATTTGTACAAATCCACAAACACTACACCATTGAAATATTTGTTTATGAATATCACCATGATCATTATAAATCTCGATATTTTCATTCGCGATGTATACGCTTCTCATTCCAATGCCAATATTCACGATATATTGCACTAGGTTCATTCCATAAGTTGTTATTGAGGTCATGAATATTAATATGACTAATATTCTATTCTAACGTTTTATGTGTTATTCTTGTTTTTCTATGTATTGTTATAACGAGGCGTTGATTATTTTCATTATTCTAGTCAATAAAACTTATTTGATGGCTGTATGTCTCATGTCGTCGCTGTAACGTCGTCCTGTAGACTGGAGTTGCTTGTCTGGCGTTCTGTATATGGACTGCTCACTGGCTAATGAACGGTACAAACATATATAAGCTACACGAATGCAGGTTGTTCAAACTTGCATGGAAAGGACCAATGAAATGTCAATGTGGCAATCATCGAATATTGTGTGCAAATCATCTAATTTGATTGCAACACTGATATTTCAATCATAGGCATGAGGATTATTCTATCAAAGTAGTTTATTTGTCAACATCCTCTTGAACATCCCTATTATAAAGTCCTGCCGCCATGGATTGCTCCTTTTCATATACTAGGCTACATCGCTGCCATGGAATGGAACAAGCTTCCCACAGAACCTCGATCCTCTCCAGAGTTCTCTAGGCCTACTTTCAGAGCTCCTCTTCCGCCAAGCCTATCCCTAGTGACTGCCTTTGTCTGCGCTTCGAGCATGTGTGTTTCCGCATGGAGTCCAGCGCATTATTATGCACTATTATTATTAATTATATAACATCGACTTTTGAAATCGGATAGGTAGGCCTTAGAAGTCACAGTCGGGAGTAGATCAAGGTGCATGAATAGGCTAGATCTACTGTAGATATGGGCTGCATTTCTTGCACATACAAAGAGAGATGCCAAGAAGCTTGCATACCGTAATACAGATGTAACGGAGGTACAAATGTGAAGATATGTACAGTATGCCTACAGAAAGTGATCTATGATCGTATGCCTTTTATATAAAGAACGTTGACGTCATTCCTATTATGACGTCATTGCACGTAAACGGGTTGGCTCGTAAAGTGACAAGATAAACAAGATGATTTGGTGATTGATTTCAATGTGCTTTCATTGCTGAACTATGGATGCATGGTATGTGCTCGCAGGTTGATAGTTAAGCAGGAATGTCACGTATATTTGACGTATCACTATTTGTAGACTGCCGTATTAGGATTAACAACCCAACGGCGCAACGCAACTTTTTAGATTTGACAGTCAAATTGACTGACATTCTGAATCCATTCTGTAATTTCTGAATCCATACCATGACCATGTCACTCGATGCTGATCTAGCATGTACAAGCTCACGTCCCGTGTTGGTTATTTGGCGAGTCATCCTTGATTCATGATCAATATTTCACTAACTAGACTACATAGATTATAATCTATGGTGTCACACACAAATATTCAATTTGCCAGCTTGGATTTTATTTTAGGATATCCGGGATATAGTTTTTTTCTCCAAACGTCGAATGTTAAAGTGGTACGATCAGCATTGCACGCAGTTTATAATGCATAGAACTATTAATAAATAAGGTGAACTATGGTGGGGGGAGGGAATTAAATATAATTGTGTTCACGTTCTATTTTCAGATGCCGATTGTACATGTATTGAGTGTTCTTTTACTGAGCCTCATATTATGCCGGACGACAAAGGCATTTACGACATCTGGTAGGCTTGCAGGGCTATCATTGCTGAAATTAACCTTCTTCAAATAGTTTATTCCATGTCTCTGAACCAAAGAGTTATTCAACGCAAAAGTTCTGTAAAACTACTCATTAATCTAAATACTAGTAATTATGATATGTGTGGTCCTACCATTTCCTACTGCTATAGTATAAACGAGCATATTTTAAGTGTTGAGGTATAGCCTAGCAGATTCGAATCACAACCATGCCAAAACGTGTCGACACTTGTTCTCATCTAACCAGACCGCAGGTCTCTGTACAAACTGGTGTCCGACACGCTGATCTACATCCTGCCCGCCAACAGGACGGTATTCGAGGAGCTGTGCTTCAAGAAGAAGGTGGTGTGTAAGCCCGAGGTGTTTGCCGTGAAACCCGGCTACTTCCGGTGGAGGGAGGGGATCAGTGAGGCGGACAAGGTACTCACGAACCAGTATTGTTACATTGCCAGTGAACATGTATACTGTACACAGGGTTCTTTTCTTTTCTTTCTGTAAACAATGTCGTCTTGTGGTTGTCCATGATAGATATGCACAGGATCTCTGCCCAATGGTATCGTCTATTACTGGTAATGATCATATCTGTCACCAGGTACAATAGATGCTGATGCTGATAAGCATGTCCGACTGTACATAAGTTGACTGAGAACGACATACTCTCAGTACTCTGCAAACATATTTAGGCTGTTATAAGACAGCAGACTGTCAGATTTATTTAGAGGTTAAGCCCAGCATGATGGCCGCTGGTGCTGCTGTTCAGGCTGTTAAAGCAGTATTTTTGTTGTAGGATCGTTTCTGGCAAAGTTACAAGTGCATCACAAAACAGGATCTGCAACTGTGTCCAAGTAAGTGACTTCTTCAGAATCCAAACGGTCACAGTACCATCCTATACATATACTGTACGGTTCAAGAAAGAAGGCATGCATCAGCAGGCCGCGATGTTGGTTCGTGAATGTCACTCGAGCTGGTACGTCTCGATATTGTGTTTGATGTACGTTTTCCTTGGCATTTAGTTGACGGTGAATGGAGTCTCTGGACGGCGTGGACGAACTGCACCTCTAGCTGTATGGAGATCGGGAACAGGAATCGAACACGAAAGTGTAACAACCCACGGACGGCCAACAAGGGCAGAACGTGTTCAGGACAATACATGGACGTACAGAACTGCCAAGGACAGTGCAACGACAGTAAGTTTACATCAATAGTGTTGTTAGTGTGGGTCTCAAGCTCTGCCTCAAACGTATGAGCACGTGACAATCGAGACTTAGCATCACGACAAGTGTTCCATTAATTTCCAAGCATCACATGCGCATATGAATCATGTCTATTGTAGCATTTCACTGCTTGGATTTCCAGAGAACAAGCTGTCTGGGCTTCAAGAAGCAGAGAAGTACCTGCAGAACACCCACAAGCAACTCCCTCAGCTGATGCACAGATGCCTGGACAACCACTGTTCGTACAGCACTGTCACCAAGTACCTGGACGCCAGCAGGAGTGTAGGCAGCTTTACTATAGTAGATGTTTGGGCTACAATTACTTAATTGTGGAAACCGTCCAACAGGTTTCGCATTAGCTTTTTCAATGCAAACATCCAATAGGTGTGTCTCTGATTGACTCTTGTTCATCTGTTTGCATCTATACTACCAAACCCTTTCCTACTTTGCAGGACAGATACTGGTCTGAGCTTATATGCTTTAAGCACAAGCGAGCATGTCCGGGTAAGATTATTTAGTATAATTAAACATAGTTTGATGTAATATATCTGTAACACTAAATCGCAAAAGAAGAATGTCCGATTATTCTTGATTTACCGACGATGCTCCTCGTAGTGCGCAGTGTAATTCAGCTTTACTGTTACTAGAAACCGATTTGTTCATGCCCTGTCAGTGTACTAATATACTGCTGCATACCATGCCTTGCTGTATCTGAACGTGCTGCTGTGTCTAGTGTCTACATGTCTACATGTCTACACGTCTACACCTGGCTCTGTTGCAGTGGACGGCAGTTGGGCGTCGTGGGGCAAGTGGTCTAAATGTACCGGCTCCTGTGGCTTTGGCTTCAAGTACCGCCAGCGCCATTGTGCCTCCCCGAAACCCATGAACGGCGGCCACAAATGCCCGGGCGATGCTTTCGAGAAAGAGAGGTGCCTAAACAAGAATTGTAAAGGCACCAAAGGTATGTTTCTACACTAATTGTTATAGGGGCCTCGGAAAACAAGCTTAGTTAACGCTCTCTGTCTTGCTCATCTCTGTGATGTTACCAGGTGGTGGTGAGCTGGCTGTGTTACCTGTGTTCTATGTTACCAGGTTGTGGTGAGCTGCCTGTGTTACCTGTATTCTATGTTACCAGGTGGTGGTGAGCTAGCTGTGTTACCTGTGTTCTGTGTTACCAGGTGGTGGTGAGCAGGCTGTGTTACCTGTGTTCTATGTTACCAGGTGAGAAGGCCATATTCAGTGACTGGTCAGACTTCAGCCCATGTTCCGTCTCCTGCGGGAAGTACGGCATACAGGAGACTCAGAAAGTCTGTCTTCTGACAGGCAAATGTCTCGTCAACAACGACGTGGTCAAGTCCATCACCATCAAGCGTCCGTGCTTCCAGGGGGCCTGTCCAAGTGAGTACTCTCCGGCGTTACGACGTTAGATTCTAAACGTTACTTGAACTTAAAGGGGGAAGAAGTAGCATTGACATTGGATGGTGTATTATCACACTGTGCCAGTGGTAACTGAGCTGCGTGTGAGTAGCTTGAAGTTGAAAGGTAATCGTGTCTTGTTTCAAACATATGTACTCTCCTGGAAAAATCTGATCCGTGTTTCACGAAAGTGTCGTAATTAGTGTAATTACATGTGTAATCCATCAGGGCATACGCCATGCTTTCACGATAGCAGGAAATGACGTCAACACCGATTTGCGCCACTACGAGCTGTACGCCATTCTCGTGAAACTCAGGACTGAAGTGTGAATAGGAACATTGCAATCAACTGTAGGTTTGTGTTTTCCTCAGAACGCGGCGGTTGGTCCGAGTGGTCGGAGATGACGGAGTGTTCCGCTATGTGTGACGCGGGCAGAAGGACGCGACTACGCATCTGCAGCAATCCCTTCCCGTCTGGCGGCGCCTCGTGTGTAGGACCGGGCGTGGAGGCGAGTGACTGTGTGGGGAAGCTGTGTACTTCAAGATACTTCTCATGTGCGTGTAAATACGGAGAGCACTACTATACGATGAGTGTTTCACTTTCGTCTCGTCCTCCTGAATTTGAGCAAAAAAAACCATGTTGTAATCAAATAATAGTATTACATTTATACTACCGTATTCTATTATAGGCCTACTGTTTGTTTGAGTGGTTCCCATGCTATCCGATTGAAGTAACTATTGTGAGATTTCTTGTTATTCCAGAAGTATGTTTCCTCAAAAGGTAGAATATGATTAGTCTACTTTAAATTATAGTTCTGTCCCCTGGTTTTAGGAAAAGCATTGCAATGCAGGCCTAATTGTGAGAGCCGATTTGTTTATTTCCAATTTAGTTGGGTTTTAAATGTACAGATTACCATACTACCACACTTGTATTACGATGTCTTCCTACTATACTACTATATAATTATGTTTCTTCTTTAACCCTCTCCCTGCTGAAAGCGACTTAAGCTGCCCGATCACATGCAGAAATAGAACACTTTGATGTTATTCAGCAGGGAGAAGTCCTACGTTCTGTTACTATACATTTCATTCCAGCAAATGCAGCACATAAAAAGCAGTCAAAGGCACCTAAAAACGCTAAGGTAACTAATACGTGTTACATTGGATATCTCAAGTAGGCCTACACACATTTATTTTACTTTCAAATTTGAAATGCTTTGCTCTTCCAACTGGTATAATATAACCGTTACCTACTGTTTCGTTTGCCTTGTAATTCCACCAGTGTACAGTGCAAGAGCGCTATTTTGCTATTAGTCCACATGAACGTTCTCCAGGTTCCACTAGGACATGGTGACCCCTACTCGTCTGTGTTCGACTACAGCAAGGAGAAGCTGTACACGCCGTGGAGCGCGTGGTTGTCGTGCACGTCGTCGTGCGGGGGCGGCTACAGGACGCGGACACGAGAATGCAAAAGTAACAAGAATGCCAAGACAAAGTACGTGTGTAAAGGAGAGGTTAGAAACATCCAGTTCTGCAACACCTTCGTATGTCCAGGTAATTAACAAACTAATGCAACCTATAGTCTGGCAGGTACTGTTACAAGCCCCGAGATTACGAAACCTTTCCATACTCTAATCAGTACTCTACTCAATGCCCTGGCCCCGAGATTACGAAACTTTCCTGAGTACGACTCCATACTCGACTCAG
>JAUTBZ010155756.1:0-11341 GCA_032361785.1 Lepetodrilus galriftensis
CCCCCCCCCCCCCCCCCCCCCCCCCCCCCCCCCCCCCCCCCCCCCCCCCCCCCCCCCCCCCCCCCCCCCCCCCGTGGGGGGATGTCGATGAGCCTATTTAGATTGACAATTCACCGATAGGCGGGTCGAAATACCCCAAGGAAGTATATTTTCTCCATGAAGCGTCCGTAAAATATCCTGGCCGGTCATGATTTGATAGTCATTACACGGAGGGAGTATTATATCCGTGGTTATTTTTTTTTCCAATTTAGTTTCACTATTTCCCTCATAATATGTTGGGTAGCTATATCTGAAGACAAAGCCTATCATATTATTTATATATTTTTAATTTATGAAAATAATATATTCATGAACGTAGCAGATTTCCTTGATGAGACAGCTGCTTACGATACATACTTCCTTGTATTGGGGTTCCTTGGGGGTATTTCGAGGTGTTATCCTTGGGGTATTTCGATGGGTTATCCTTGGGGTATTTAGATGGGTTATCCTTGGGGTATTTAGATGTGTTATCCTTGGGGTATTTCGATGGGTTATCCTTGGGGTATTTCGATGTGTTATCCTTGGGGTATTTCGATGTGTTATCCTTGGGGTATTTCGATGGTCAGCATATTTCTTATCGTGCATCGATTGAGTCTGTGTATAGAATAGATCTATGATAATAAATTAAAATTTTCGACGTGCATCTGTTATTTATAAACATAAATAGGCCTACATTTCTGGAAAATATAATCTAAATATGTGTTACTTATAATATGAACTACTATTATCTATAGCAATAAAGTAACGATGGCGATTAGGGCCTATGTGATGTTTTAACAACTATAATCTGAAACATCTGTGCTGTATATACCCCCAGGGAGTTGAGAAGGTGAAATGAGTGCACATTGATCCATTGACTGGAATAATAATAGTTTAATTGCTTTAATTTTCTATTATCTGGGACAGCCACGTAACATTATTTTTTTAAAGAATTACTGTAATCGTTATATAATCACTCGAGCATTATCACTAATGAGGTACAATATTGGTTATCAGAAATTGAGCAAAATGAAACCACATATTAAGTTACTTGTTTTCTTGGCCAAAAGATTATACCAGATGTAACGTGTAACATGTAATTATGCGGTAGCACCAGTGAAGAATGTACTTTTAGAGGTTCTGTTCTCAAATAATGACAGACATATTTAAAAAATACAACATTATATATGACTAGCTTACTTGATAGCTAAACTAATATAATAGGAGTGCACCATATTCCCCCACGTATGCCTACAAGAATGATATGCTTTGTCAAAATACTGGCTATCTGAATGTGGAAGGATCCAGGTCAGCATTAACGTATGTATCGGTAACGTATGTATCAAACTAGTTGAGTGTAAAAGTAGAAATTAAATTAATTTATAGCAAACATTATTTCCACCTGTATGACAGTTATTTCATACCAAAGGGTATACTTCAGCAAGGTATGTTTACTAGTATCTAAATCCACGCTACATGGACCGTGATATGACGGTCAGAGCATCTCGGCTTACAAGTTTGGATAACGAGAAATTAACATTTTTATTAGAAATAATTCAGCGAACGTAACTATGCAGTAACTAAGTGACGTGAAATGACGCCTGAAGAACATTGGTATGACGCCTGAAGAACAAGCTATGACGCCTGAAGAACAATCGTATGACGAAAGAAGAACAATCAACCATTGTTATGAAAGATAATATGACCTAATAAATGTTATAGGTTCTATGCATAGATTATAATCTATGATCTATGAAAGATGATAACTTCTATGACGTTCATTGTGTCACGAGACCAACTTCCATGACTCGCGAAGACCAGTGACGTCAACGATTGTCGATGACGTCATTGTCACCATATGGAAAACTATCAACGCTTGCATATGCTGGAATTTGGTAAGATTTGTATATTTGTAGATCTTAATGTAAACTCAGTCTCATTAGAATCGAATATCAACCTCAATTTTCTTATATTAATATTGGCCTCTTTGAAAATTAATAAATACCAGGAAAAACATGTGCATATATCGAAGTCTGTCAATGACAGTGTCATCTTCCGTTTCGTAAAAACCAAGCCCCGAGATTACGAAACTTTTCTGAGTAGGCCCTACGTTTCTGTACTCGACTCAGAATTGTGTTCATAAAACGTCATGTGACGTCATAGTCTGAGTACGTTTTCGTGCTCAGAAAGTTTCGTAATCTCGGGGCCAAAACAGTTCCACTTCTTTCTCGTCGATGACCTATACTGCCAGACAAAGGTAGACATCTATCCTCTGAAACAAATTAGGTTCTACTTAACAACAGGATGAAACAAAGCGGTACTGCCGCCGGTGAACACCAGAGACAAATCTCAAATATAGAGGCTACACAATGTTACAGGCACCTATATCAACCCATCCTCGAAGTCCATGCTATTCTGACTACACGTAACATCCGTCAAATATGTGTAGTCATAATAGCCTGTGATTTGAGGATGATATCAACTGTGCTGGCGTATTAAATTGCCGAGATAGTCAGTAATCAGTTGTCTAATGCTTGGATATTTACCATCACAAACATATTCGATAGAATTCGTATCAACCATATTTGTCTCCCATCGATTTCCTTTTATTAAATGGCAGTCGCCATGCGAGTCCAAAACCTATGGAGTAGTTTCCTAACTAAGTCTAAGTTTCAATGATTGAATATTTTCTGATACTAATAATACATCAGATGATGTTAGGGTTGTCATTTCAAGGTCTTTTCATCTCAGTTCAACTTAAAGACCCCGTTGGTAAGAATAGTTGTAGGTGTATATTGATAGTAAGTAAAATTTTAGAGACCTGCTACAAATGTATGTTTGGCTACACGAACTGTTATCGTCACAACACAATGTATATTGATAATAGATAATTTAGCAAACCATATATTCAAGTATTGTAGCAATGAAACTATTCCATGCAATGGACTTACACTGTAGTTGTAACGGGCCCCTAAAATTGTAATTACAACTGTTCTGAGCAACAGGACCCGGTTATTATAGGTAGTTGGTAGTAAGGCGAACTACTAGTATTACAGATTTAAGCCTTTAAAAGGACTTACTTCTGATTGAATAATACAATGATCAATACATTTGCATTCATCATTATTTCAATAGCATTGGATTCGATAATGGAGTAAATCTGAAGAACATGGCCTTTTGTACAATTAAAACATCTCTTTTCACAGCTCTGTAGTAGGCTATAGTAGGGGAAATTGGCACCCCTCTGCTAGGTAAATTAACTTCAACATATTTTTCTAATAAAGTTGCATTCCATTCAAACGCACATATTACGGACTTATTAATGGCCAAATGATTTTTGCCTGAAATATTTTACTAGTCACTTATTCTAATCTATAGTATAGATCTATAGTTATTAATATTTTCATATTTAAAATTCTTTGACAGGACCTATATATAAAGGTGTACTTGTACTGTAGTAGTAACTTCAACCGTAGCTAGATCTAGACTTCACTATACAGGTTAACGTTTAGTTGTTTAACGAAGGGCACTGCACAATGCTATGACAGCGCCAGTAATTGAAGGTTAGCTAGAGTAGAAGTAAGATTAACTCCTAAATTGTTAACTCCCAAAGCGGCAGACATTTTTGGACATAAAAAACCAGTGTCATATGAGACATAATTTAAGGTACTCTACTGGGTAAGAATTTCAGCTAAATTGAATTACTTTTTTTTAGAATGCTGTAATTATAAAGGAATTACATTCTACACTAGTTAAGATTTCCAAGCCAAATATATCTTATTCCATGAACTACTCGGTGTAAATTACACACGCACGCACACATACATATCCATACACACCCACACGTACACACACGCACATTTTATTTTAAAGTACGATACGATTTTAAAAGATAACATATTTTGCAGAATGCTCATAGAAGATCGTCAGCGAAGAAGTCCTGGCTGAAGAGAAGACCTACGTATACACTGCCCAAGTAAAGACTTTCCTCAGTATAATTTATACTGCACATTATTATAACTTCCACTGTCAAGTTTACAAGGGCATACTTTATTACATCTTTATACATTAAAGAACATCTCTTTGATCACGTGTAGCCATGACTAGAGTGGCACCAGCACCTTGGCACAGAGGGCATGAACTCCTTCGTGTTCAGGAGATGCCAAGTTACAACATAGACCAGGCCGCGAGTTCGTCCAGTAGGCCCCAGCTGTTCTCCAACAGCAGCTCCGTGGCTCAATCCTTCAGCGTCACCAGTCTGAACATATCCTCGTCTGTCAGCAGCCACTACGACCGAGCCGAGACGCCTCTCCTGAGAGACAAGCTGGCAGTTCCAGGAACACTGCGGTCCCGCGTGAGGACCTTCTGGAGGAGACTCAGAACCAGACGTCACCGGACGTCACCGGAGTCCAGCTTGTGAAGTCAGGGCCACCGGACGTCACCGGAGTCCAGCTTGTGAAGTCAGGGCCACCGGAAGCACGGGACGTCCAGTTTGCTGAAGTTGATAACTGGACCAGGCAACGAGCGTGCTCCACAGACTGACGAACTGTTTGAACGGCATACAATGTGTGGTCTGAATACATCGTCGTCAGTCAGTAGCCATTCTTTGGAGGTGTAACCTTTCGCCAGCACTTTGGCACATGGTCAGGAACTTTCTTTCTCTTTCTTGTGAATATTTATCATTGTGGTTTATGTTAATATGTACATAACAAGTAATATATGAATCCATACATCTATACTATGTCAATAAACCAATAAATGGAATGCTACACAGTTATTTATGTGTGTTGGGAGAACTCAGTTAATGGTCGTCTTAGATCCATGCCAACTTAAATTGATAGCATCTACAGGATTATCTGCTGCTCAGAAACGACAAGAGCACTCATTTTGCAATGAAACTAATGTTATAAACTGTAAAGTATAATTATAATAGTGCATAGCTTCCGTTGTCTGAGGGTGCTGCACTGCTGTTCAATCAGCTGATAGCTATGATTATTATCAACGTTTGAAATAGATGTTACGTACTGTATATGCTTTAAACATATTTGATTTCAGTAAATGCAAAGTGAGTGATACAATAGCCAGCCCGGCTTGTACGAGCGGTGAACACACTCCAATACTAAGTTTGTATCAGTACTGACGTAACCCGACAATTTCAATTCAATATAAGGCACATGTGTGCATACGAGTGATCTCTTCTTGCATATGGACGAGTTACCGATAATCTGAGAGTATCTATTCCTGGCTCATACCAAAACACAAGAACCTGAACAGGTGGTGTCACCTTGGGCAAGTGACTTAGATCCAGCATGCCTCTGTTCACCCATCAGGGAATATTGGATGAGATGGAAATGTGATTTATAGCCAAGCGTCTGAAACGGCAGCTTTAGTTTTATGATTCCCAGGGGGTTCAGAAAGAACGTGAGCCTATTGCACATGTTTTGTACACTGCAATAGATGCATTCAGCTTAGTTATTAGGGTTATACTCCGGTATGTTTAATGGAATTAGAAAATTGAAACTAATTGCAATTATATGAACATTTATTTGAAAATCTATCTAACGTTGTAAATTATATGTTCTAGATACTAGTGTATGGATGATTCACACAGCGGCGATATTCCCAATGGAGATTGTCTCTATAGTGCTGTCAGTGGGTTGAATGCCATTTCTTGTGGTCGTCATTTGTGACTCGTAAAATTGTCAAAGATCTCACTTTCCATGACACTAAGAACTATCCAATTGCAAGAAGTAATGTGTTCCTAAATGGAGCGTCATTCTCAAGTGTCTGTTTTACCTCGTAGCCCCTATTTAAGTAGTAGTTGACAGTTGTCACAGATTACAGATGACAATGAAATGGTTAATAGGACTGCAGTACAGAATTACACATTTTGACACCATTGCGTATGTATACGCAGAATAACATAATTGTTGTTCATGCTATGTTATCATATATATAGGATGGTAATGATTGTTGTCAATAAGAATGTGCACTATATAGAGATGGTATGACTTGATAACATCACTATCTGACTTACCAAATAATAATAATATGCAAATTGAAGTTGTTTTCTTGACATCCGACACTTGCTTGCGTTTCATTTCACGAAAGATTCGTGCCAGTAATACGGGCGTAACTCAAGGATACGTCCTTGTTATGTCAGTTACAGTAATAGAATGTATTTATAAGCTACGCCAAGACTACAGAATGACCCTATTGTGCAACGCCATAGTATTGATACTATGGCTAGCTTTGACGGAATTCTTCAAATATCAATCAAAGGAATAAAAAGCACTACATCACAGAATATTTAGTATATCTTGAAAAAACACCTTTACTCGAAGAATACATGGAAGGTTCGAAAATACAGGATAATAATGTTAACAAGGAAAATGGTGCACCAAGTTCGATCGTTGGCCTCGCAAGAAACCCGCAGAGTTCTATATTCATTCTTGTGAAAGTACGCGATGTTAAAATACTAGTAGGTCAAATCCCATCAGGTGCGTATAGAACTTCTGTGGTATTACATCCATTTGGTTATACATGTATTGGAAAGTAAATAGTTGAAGCTTATTCAAGTTATTGCACATAAATCCAAGATTCAAAGCAATTTCTACAAAATGTCCAAGAAGTTGAAAGCTTTCAGGTACAATCTTTTGGTGGCAGATGTTTCCAGACTGCTGGTCCGCGAATTTGGAACACTCTCCCGTTAGAACTTCGTTCGACAAATGAACACGGTGCTTTTAAAACCAGACTTAAAACATTGCACTTCAAACAGGCATTTGACAATTGTTCCTGTTTACTCAGACACACTAAGCGCATCTGAGCAGCGTTATGCTGGGTTTTTGCGCTATACAAATATTTATTTATTTTATTTATATAGTCGCCGTTGTTATCCTTGTATTTGGCAATTAGTTGTAGTACCTATGAAGAGCTCAACAACAATGCATTTGAATTAGATAATATATTAGTATATATGATGCTATAGAGAAATATCATGTATATACGGTTCAAGGTAACGTATTCTACAATCAGTATATCGCATTGGGTGTGGATGGTAACACTATACAAACCTTTCAACTTCCGCTACATCGATGACATCTGGACATTGTTGGTTAACCCGCCATCTGACCAGATCAATAATATGATCGTGTTTCCTTATTAAAACAACATCACCCACGTACACAATTCACTATGGAAACTGGTCAAGACGTTCTTGTACGTAACGTTGTCAGAGAAGATGATCGCATAGAAATTAGACTCATAGACCATGCAGTGCCTGTCGATGTTCGCGGGTTTACTGTAACACGCGTCGATACGGGCGGTACAGGTGTCCTCATGCCATAGATGACAAGCCTTGATAATAGCGAAATAATCTCCTTTAAAAAAAATATAGGTTCTAACAATTAAAACAACATAAACCTCATATAAACCAAGCATTGTTTCTTTACAAAGGTGTCTCCGGATAGTACTAATTCAAAGTTACAAATACTATTTTGTTTAACAAACAAACACTAGTACTTTTATATTTACTTCATAATGCATATACGTCGACGTAACATAACTTGTCAAAAGAATAGTGCATTAAAATATTTAATGATTTAAACATATTTTTATTCAGCAAAGAATGAGGATTGGTAAAATATTTAATGTCTTTGATATATCTTTAGTCGACATTCACATTAAAGAAAATGATACGGCTTTTAAAAACAAAAATCAAAATAAATATTCAAATCTTTATTTTATGATCTTATCTTGTCAATACTAGAGACTAATGTATTAGTTAACCTCTCTTTTTACTTCCAGATTGAGCGTCATCATTTGTAATTGTTTAAACGAATAAACAACGTAAGAAATGGACGAGTTCCTATCTAAATACGTCAGTGATAAAACATGAATAACAGAATACGGTCCGTATGACGGCCATATTTTGAGCGGCTTCTAGTATAATGTACTGTAACACCACACGTACTGCAATCCAGTGTACACTAGGGTTTACAATGATCATAGTGCTACAGTGCCTGTTGAACATGGTCTTACGTGTATGTTATATAACAGTGCATGCAGCATATGAGTGGCAATTTCGCAAAGTAAACCCATCAATAAGCCTGACATTAATTGCGTATTTGTGTCTTTCTGATTATGTTTTCTCTCTAGCACTTGTCTACTGTCTCAAATGTGACTTTGATCCACAGGTATGATATAACAAGACCATATCCAGTCTCGGGGTTCAGATTCATCCATGAAAATGGTATTCATCGACAATAAAATTAAAAACCCAGACAGATATGATGGAGTGTATTCAGCAAAACTATTTTCTTAAAGCTTTTTTTTTTCAAAAGTAAATATCACATACAATTGGAGTCCCATGTTTTTTTCACATCCTTTTGGTGTAAAACTGCTCAATCATTAACGTTAATTCAACTGTAATCCCTGAATTGGTATATGGACAACATACATGTATACAATCACAACCGAAGGCTGTTTCCTGGCAAACGGTAACTTGGATACTGGTACATCCCACTCTTCATCAGCCTTCTGTAGCTGTTCCACCCTGGGTTTCTCTTTCCGAGTTTGTAGCTGTTGAGAACGTCCCCGAATGAACGTCTGGCCCTAGCTTCCTCCGTGTTGCTGTCGTAAATCTGTCCTCCGGTAACGTAATTTGCCGGAAGTTCTTCAGGAACTCTTTTACCATAGTTCAAAATCCCCCCCAAGACACTTCGTTGGTAGTCGTTCATGTATTCGTAAGGCATAAAGTCTCTCTTCCCAAGCTTGTACCCGCTGAGGACATTACCAAACATGCTCCGCTTGATCTTTTCCACAGCGAATCGTATGCGCAAGTTTCTCAGAATTTCCTTCCTAGCCATGTCGTCCGCCCACTCGGACGCCATGTTGGATTCCCGTACGTCTTGCTGGAGGTCGCCACCAGGAGTCATCTGCAGACCGCCATAGCGGCCATCTTGAAAAGGAGATATGTCAAGATCAGGTTTCTCGTCTTCTGAGTCGTCAACGGGGGCTAGGGTGTTTTCGTCTAAGAGATATTCTGAAAATATATACATAACAATTACATTGCTTTATTTGAATCTGTGATTTTAGTATATACAATAACCATACATGACCATAAATGATAGCCATGATACTAGACACTATAGAGAAGCGTATGCCATTGCAATGCATAAATTAAATGTCATGTTTTGTGTTCATAAAAATCTAACTTTAATAATAATATATAGTGGGTATTGTGTTGTGTATCAAACGCTGTGGAAGTCATACCACACCAGTAATGCTACACTGGGTATTCGGGTTCTGTAATATAAGATACAAAATCAGTTGTTCTGAAGGCAAAGTACATAAGCAGCTCTATCATCATCATCATCATCATCATCATCATCATCATCATCATCATTATGTACTAATTATGTACTAATTATGCACATCATTATGTATCTAATAATAATAACATAGATATGTGGATATATATCCCAATGTGTCATTTGCATGCGTTATTCGTGTGGTACAAGATATAAATGAAATTTTCTTTACAGAACATGTTTTTTATGTGATCAAAGCGTTCCCATGAACCATACATATTACACATCTCCAATACAAGATATTAATAAAATGATGCAACAAGCCACCTCATTGCACAGGACAGATATATTATTTGCGACACGACCCGGGAACCTCCAACACCCATAGCGATAAGTATTGCAGGCAACCTACGAGCATCGACTGATAGCCTACTGACGAACCAATGGTGATTGTACGGGTCTTTCATCATTTTAACTAGCTAATTGTACACTCTTGTATATATGTATGTTCTATATCTATATTTGTATGTATATATGTTTTTCTTCTCTGTATCATGCCACATGATTTATGAGAAACAAATTCTGTTCTGTCATACTATTATCACGTGATTGTGTAACGGATATTGTCTGCGACTTCGTAATACAATCTAATCATTTTAATTCCATTTGAAAGATAGACGTATATATAGCCTATTAAAGTGAAATAACACCAACAATAGAAACAAATTGGTTTCAGATATGCATAAATTCAAAATGGCCACCAAGGTCATTATGCTTGACTTTCAAGTTGGGTTCCGATCTTAAAATGACCCTTATGGTATACAGAATCAATGTGCCAAATGTCATGCTTTTTACCATAAATCTAATGCATACATATACTATTGGCTGGAGCTTGTAAACTAGTTATATATATACGAGCTTTAATAGTACGTGTGATATTTCAAACACTCCTACGACTATTAATAATAACGAAAGGAAAAGATCAACAGATCCTGTTGGTGAAAAGAAAACCATAAATAGATGGATTCAACAAACATCAAGTCATGTCATTGACCTATAAACACAGTTATTTTTAGAATTTAAAAAATGGCCAAAAATATATTTCAACTAAAAACAAATTTAGGAAAGAACATAAATGGTGTGTGTGTGTGTGTGTGTGTGTGTGTGTGTGTGTATGTGTGTGCGTGCGCGCGCGCACCTGTGTGTGAATTAAACGAACCTGGTAGTAAGCAAGCGATGGCCAAGTTTTTGATGTCTTTAACCCTCTCCATGCTGGAGGCAACTGAAGATCCCCTAAAGAGCTGTGTTTGTGCCTAATCCAACACGTAGACAGTTAAAGAGTGTGTTTTTTTGGGTAAAATAACCGGTTTGCTATCTCAACTTGTTAAATGTCGATATGCCAAGCTTTACCTAAATATTGACATTTACAGCATACCAACTGTGCCAACACTCTTAACATTAATTGGAGATCAGTTTTTACTAAAGTAGAATGCCTAAGACATCTTTATATTCAACTATACTCTGTGTACCATGCACTATCAGCTGACAATATACAGGAATCTAGGATGTTGGTTACTTACCTAAGTTATCTTATTTATTACATATTCCATCCATTTGCACGGCTGAGACGTAACTGTATCTATCACATAATAAATGCGTGTGTACAGCTCTGTACTGACATGTTGGTTTCATTCCATTTACACGCACGAATCAAGACTTGCAAATGACGTAGATATCTGTGATCACCACAGTATATCACTGTATATAAGGAAAGGCTAAATAGAGCCTGTATTTCTAATTTGGATCAATTATAGTCTATTTACTTTCCACCAGTCACGAACCTCCCAAGGGGTGTACGTATTAGAAACCATCATTGTTCTGTGATATCATATGTTCATAGTATCCCGATGGTTATACAGCATTTGAATACTTAGTAGTTAAAGGCATAATATCACAGTTGATTGACCTGGATAATGGACAAACGAATTTCGATCTGAGACTAATTGCGCTTG
>JAUTBZ010155767.1:0-11341 GCA_032361785.1 Lepetodrilus galriftensis
CGACGGTTTAGGTGCGTGTGTAGCAGTAACTTTTCATTATCACGACGATTTGGTCGCAAGTGTAGCGCCGGCATTAGGCCTACATTATAAGCTACCAGCTGCAACTAGTAGTTATACTGTCACAACAATCTGTATTTTTAGTGCATGCAGATCTGATTTAATTCTAAAGATATATATTTGTAGAGCCACCTTTCTGATATTTGGTTGAACTTTCGTGATAAGCCTAGTACTAGTATATGCCTTATTATAATGCATCGATCCAAACCAAAAGTGAGACAATTAGACGGAAGTACATGTATGTAGGCTATACGTCAGTATCATCAAATCATGTATGTAAACCACAAACCGACAAAATTTGTAAACAAATTTAGCATTATTTTGGTGTGAGTGAAGGAAATGTTATGTATACGACCCGCAGACGTTGGCTGACCCGGACAACTTTGACCCCTCACACTTTCTGGACAAGGAAGGCCAAGTGTTACGACCAGAACAATTCATGCCGTTTAGTGGCGGTAGGTATCTATATAAACTATCGTAGAAGACATACCCCCTACTTAGATGCACAAGTACCACATATAAGCACATTAATTAATGTTGCAGTCTGATATTTTCACGTAAGCAACATGTTATAGATGTCTATCTGGTGCCATGGCTAATGAGATCAAAATTTAATACTCTTAGGCTGTCTGCTTATAAGTACGATTATTAGTAGCCTACTTCGTCGGTGGGACATACAAAAAATGTAGCATATTGCCCAATACATGCTTGTGGAAACAATCAAATGTAGTTCTACATACTTTAAGATAAAAATATGTTTGACCATGAACTATTTCAACAAACCACGATTGTATGCCTTTACATGCAAATATTCCTACATACTGCATACTACTTAGTATTTCGTATTCCTACATACTGCATACAGAGTAGTATTTCGTATTATATTACAACGAGTTCTTTTCAAACGTATTTAACTCGCTTTCGCTCGTTCAGATACAAATTTAAAACAACTGTTGGTAAGATAAAATGGTATCTAACGGACACTCGTTTAGTATTCTCTATTTCCTACATACTGCATACAGAGCTAGTAGTATTTCGTATTCCTACATACTGCATACTGCATACAGAGCTAGTAGTATTTCGTATTCCTACATACTGCATACAGAGCTAGTAGTATTTCGTATCCAGTCTTGACCAGTGACCACTGTCCACATTTCAGGTGTGCGTATATGTCCAGGAGAGAGCCTGGCCAAGCTGGACACGTTCCTGTTTCTGACCAGCCTCTTGAAGAGGTTCACCTTCTCACTGTCCGCAGACATCGACTTCCACGCTGTACATAGCGATCTAGGGACAGGTCTTCTCTCACCATTCAAACTGGTCACCAAGAGGCGTACATGATGATGAACCCATGTCCTGGCCCCGAGATTAAGAAACGTTTTGAGTACGATTTCATGCTCAAGATCAGATTCTATATGGAGATCTGTGAATAAATATTTTAGTTGAGCATGAAATCGTACTCAGAACAGTATCGTAATCTCATGGCCATATCAGGAGGTTCCGCCTTTCTGTATCTAAACTGACGTCAAAAGGAAACGATACCAAGAAAACCATGATTCCAACTCCAGGCATTACTATATATCGGCAGTATAATTGCAAAATCGGCAGAAATAGCACGCGGTTACCGGAAAAGTGAGGACATCGGCAGGAAATATTAACGTATCAGCTGCAAAAGAACTCTCATATTTTGGATATCGTAGAGGACATATCATGGTGGTCTCGCCCCAAGTTGCGTTGTATATATACTACTCAAACTTTGCTAGGGATCACTATTAGGTGGTATTATATTATATTATATTTCAATATGGAGTCATTGAATAACCATTTCCTACAAAAATGGTACGATTCTTAGCAAGTTTTGAGTACCGGGTAGTATAATATAATTTGGTACGGATGCAATACTTGTACATTAAATTGGTGCCAATTCCACAGAACGATCATTACATGCAAATCTACAATATTGAATGTAGTACTCCATGTTTTTTATTTCAATCAGCATGCACAGTATATTATAAGATGACCAACGCATTTAAATTTAATAGGAATATTTCTAAATATAATACTTTATGTGCATTAATTATGAACATGTATGTAACAGATTAATTATTCTAGAAAATATATAAACATATTTTCTTTCAAATGTCCTTTTTATAACAGGTTTATCCAATAATTTAATTTGGCTTTCCATGCGAAGATTCTCCCAACTAACATATATGTATATTTCCAATTACAAAAATACAACTATTGCCGAATAATAACCTAGAGATGTATTTTTAATAGCAGTGTATATTATATGGGAATTAACCTATGGAAATTAAGACTTTGTGATATTTACTGCAACCATCCAAGTCCTGAACTGCAAACTTATTTCATTAACACACATTTCAGCTTGAAGGAGTAGAGCAAGGACAACACAGTGTAATATTCTGTTATTTATTGATGACTCGATCACAAGGTTAACAAATATACAGTACCATATGTGAAAGAGCCTACGTTCACATAAACATCGCCCAATATAAACTATGGCCAAATATTCTTAGGGTGCATTACCAATATTTTAAACCATCTTCCTGCTGTATTAATAACCTGGGCATAATTTCGCTACAATCTTTGTTCACCAAGAGACAATAGCGCTCTCATAGCTGTCAGCGAGATACTGTAGATATAACCTGTATAGATAGCTACAAGAGCATGAAAGTCTTACCACACTGCCCAGTACTGTTATTAAGAGGGCAATAATGATTGCCTAGAGGGCAATTCTAATTACCTTCCAAAGTAGCAAGTTTTTCAATTATTGCACCTGCTAGTTTAGCTATCATGACTATAAGAATTACTGTAACAGTTGTTCACTGAATTTAAAGTTTGTATTTGTAAACAAGTGCCAGATAACTTCGCTTGGCATGTAATATTTAACATTTCAATCACGTTCGTCAGCATGATAAAGACTACATGGTAGATGACACCCCAAAATAGGTCTCCAAATTGTCATGGAGACTAATGCTAATTAATAAATGTCTATAGATTTTTATTTTCAATTAATTCCAACTTCTATAATACTGCATCTTCAATGACAATGAAAATGTCTGAAAACAGAATGTTAGAAATTTCAAATACTAAACCTACCGGTATGTAATATTTATTGACATGCCTAAAAAATACATACAGTAGAAGACAATGTACAACACAGTGAGCTGTAGTGAATACTACCATGTGTAGACAATGTATCAAACACACTCAGTATCAACACGTGAGTTACTCAATGGTTCTGATCTTACTTGTCCTTGCATCACATTTACCAGCAAATTAAATGTTGGAACCAGGGCCTGTATTCTCGAAACTTCATAAGTCCTAAGAAATTTGTAATTACTAAGAAATTGCCCAACTGATTTTCTGCTTACTGTATGTTAATTTTTTAAGTGATATTTTCTCACTAAGAAGTTTTGAGAATATGGGCCCAGATCTTCACCAAAGTTCAATGAGGATTTATATAGGGTTATACGTTCCCACTCGCCCGGCGGCGGCCTTCTTTTGTTATGGGCGAATATCTTTTTAGGGAAGTTGCTCTTCTTGTTTGATTACTAGCCTGTTGGCTTGTTACAAAGTTGTACATTTTTGCACTAACTTCTAACCCTGTTTATATAGAATGTAATAATTCCCATCACATATGGGAAACGAGATACCAATGGGAGAAATAACAAAGACAACTCCACTAACAATAACTGAAACAAGTAATAGGACTAGCACAGTGAAAGCTATTAAACAAAACTCTTTGCAAGGGCTGGATTCAGGAAGTCAAATACTTTGAATATACAAAGATCCTGAGTTTATTAAAGTCTGCGTACATCATGATCCTCTGACTACATGGTTTTTCAATGCAAAATTAAGAGAGAACAGGAGCTGGGGTGCATTCAAACAGCAGAGGACTGAGTAAGCCGCTTTGCTAAACTGGTTCCCTGTCCCATGTAGTTCATATGACTCTCGAGACAGTGGCTAGTTTAGTAAGCTGCTTGTTTCATTGAATGCAACCCCAGAGAATTGGAAATCAAATTCATTATAATGAGCAAGTAATTGATTGTTTTACAGGAACCCTTAGTCACAGTGGGGTTTTCTACTTGTCATAAAGTATATTAATTATAATAACACTGTTGTTTGTTCCAGTGAGCATTAAAGAATATACTGTAAATCATGAAATTAATGTGTCACTAATTTAATGCGACCTCTAGATTTTAGACGTAAACGCAACACCAATAAAATGCGAATGACCATGTATCCATTCATGTTTGTTCACCAGTCTTACCTTTAATGCGTAGCAATTAAATGCGACAATATGGCGGTTGCATTTTTCGCATTAATATTCTGCTGGCGTTAATTTAATGATTTACAGTATGCAATGAAGAGTAAAAAATACTGTCTAGAGTTGGAAAATCTCATTGAACGCGTGGACATGAAATATCAAAGTGAATGTAGACAAACACACAACGCACAAAGATTAATTTACATACGATAATAAATAGAGGACAATGTCAATAAGTCAATAATGTTTCAGGATCATGATCGTAAGGAAACCATGGTCACAATATATATTGCAATTCTTGGTCACTTTAGTATGTAGATATACATTTCAACGTTATTTGTTAAAATAATATAATGTTTCAAGTCAATGCTTTACTGATAATAGAAATTGATAGAAAAATGTCTTCAAAGATAACATTATGATGCAAAAACATACACATCTCTGAATATTATACAGTATACCGTAGTATCAGGTGCAGGAAAGATAATCAATTCGTACTGTACATTTGTATATTTAACCACGGACAAGTAAACTGCCCTGCACTTCTATACATTAACACGAATGAGAAGATGATGATTATTCACAATCCAAGCATCCACTGCTTGGTTTTTGTTGTTGTACATGGAATATATACAAAGCACTAACATTCTGGTTCATAATTATATATATAGTGAATGGTGAACATGTTGAAATGTCGTGCAGCTCGTTTTCTCGGCGATCACCGACGAAGTGTTCTCCCGAGCTGAAAGTGCATCTGCCAGGAAGTCGGTCCACCACGAGTCTGCATCTCACAGTGAGGACATGGCACTGTTGAAATACCTCGCACGTCGTACAATGTAACTGTATTACACTGTGGTAGGTAGAGAGTGACCAGCTTTTGGCTAAAATAGCACTTTCATGAGGTTTGATTTCAAAATGTAATTCCAATTGAAATATAAATCTCTGTTGATAATTAGTAACATAATATTGCCAATCTCTGTTGATAATTAATAACATAATATTGCCAGACTAAACTTGGTTGGAAAATAAATAGAAAATAGTCCAAAACAAATGCCTAGGAACTACGAGAAATCACAACCATCGTGTAATTGTGACTAGCACTTGGAATACATTTTGGACCTATTAAAGTATAAAATAAATTAGAACTGATTCTAAACCAAAAGCAGTCAATCTTCTCGCACCCTGAATATACACAGGCATCCAGTCTCCACAACACGTCCTGTCGAGAGCACAATCATGAGTCTGGGAATACAAGCACACTGTTCTATCACATCAACAACAGCCAGATTTCTGGGGCTCCGGCTGTTCATCGTCAACCACCAATACACTTTTGCGTGAGCTCGTTCCGGTCTTTGGCCGTCCTAATGTGTCGGTGCTCGACTTCTCTATCATACCTGTTCAAATAGATACACATGCCTTCAGAACAGACCTCACATAATCGCATGTAGTCATGAGAAAATTATTTTAATTAATATCCAAGGCTATCATTTAACATTTGGCTAAATCATAATCACCATGGATACTCCCAGTTTAGCCAAACCAAAGCATTTTGTAATGAAGAATATGATGCACTGACATATTATGATTCCCCGTAGTGGTGTAGAGTCAACTATTCCAGATTTCAAAGAAAGTTAACAGATATATTTCCCATGTCATATAACAAGATTGTTGAATTTCATTGTTAAATACTAAATTATTTCTGGAGTTATAGAGCACTCTATTGACAAAAACATATTTGCACAAATGGCTTAAAACATAATGTAGCTAACATAAGGAATTCAGATAAAATGTAGGTGTGAAGTTCCGTTTCTTTCTGTTTAACAACTTGTACAGTACTTACATTTACTTAAATCCAGAAACATCTCCTCAATTCCCTTGCTAAGTTTTGCCGATGTGTGAAAATGTCTGGCACCTACAGAGACCGCATAGCTGAAATTGTAATATTATGGTCCTTGAATATAATATACTACTCAAAATCTTCTAAGGATCGTACCATTTTCATAGGAAATAATAATACTACCCTTAATATAAATAATAAAATATAAAACCACCATTAACCCTCTCCCTGCTGAAGGCAACCAGAGATGCCCCAAAGAGCAGTACCTGTGCCTAATCCAGCAAATTTGAGTAGTACAGTAGACCTCGCATACAACATACTCATTGGGACCAGCTATACGTATACGTATATACCGTAATTAGCGTTAGACGGGACTGGGACTTCAGATTCAGTATGTTATAGGCTAGTGTCCGGTTTATGCGAGGCCGTTACAATATGCGAGGTCTACTGTATATTTTTAGTTTGAGCAAATAGGAAGCCGGTGACAGAAATATATTTTCACCAAATTAGCAAATTTATTTACCTTTCGCAAAACACAGCCATACTTCATCAGTTATATGGCAAATTGGCAAATGGCTGGTGTGAGCCCAGAACTACCGATATAATGTCACTACTCACGCCTCAGCATCTGCCACTGGAACATGCCGCTCTTTCTCCAAGTCCGTCTTATTGCCTGCTATACACAGTGAGACGTCGTTCCCCAGCATTCGCCGTAGTTCTTTCACCCAGTTCTTCACCTGTTAACACAACGTATAGGTGATGTGAATGTTGACAACACTATTCCATACACACATGATATAGAGTATTAGATAATAAATAGTGTTGGTGTGTATGATCACCATGTTGAAAAAAATATGCGACTACTGACCAGTTGAAATGACAGAGGATGCAGGTTCTACAGAACAGGACTGTGTACATGTAGTGCTAAGGAAGCTGATCAGCCAGTACATGTAGTACAGTACTCCCTCGATATAACGCCCTTCGATGCACCGCGGATTCGGATACAACGCGGGGTCCAATGTGAACCCCATTAAAAAATAAAAAATAAATTGTTTTTTCTTTCTTTCTTCTCCAATTATTTTCGTTGATATAACGTGGGTATTAAAACGCGGGTGGCATGTCATGGACCCCAACTTCAGCGTCATATCGCGGGAGCACTGTACTATATAACACTACTTTTCACTATGGGAGCCTGTAGTGTTTTGTAGGAAAACCCAAAGCATGACGCTTTATACACCCATGTGTAAACAGATGTGCTGCTATTATGCTATGAACGTGATCTGCCAATCACTATCTTGTAGAAGAGTAGCATGGTGTAGTGAAATGTAGAGCAGCCTGAATGCATCCCAGGTAGGTGAGCAACTCACTTTCTGGAAAGAATCTTCGTCAGTGATATCATACACAAGAATAGCGCCATTGCTGTCCCTGTAGTAGATAGGACCCAGAGCATGGAAGCGTTCCTGGCCAGCAGTGTCCTGCAAAACAAAACATCAATGAACAAATACGCTTCGACGAATTTACATGTACACCCTCAATATTACCAACTTACTGTCACGTGTGTGAACATGAATACCTTCAATGCAAAATAAATACTAGTAATTCTAGTAATTTTAAAATACCCACCTTACCAAATATTACGACTGATTTACCATCTATCTGCTGTGTTAATCACAATATTGACTCACAATGACATTTCTGGCTGCATCCAGCAGACATAGGGTTACATTAAAACAATATTAGAATTTGGGTTACTGCTTGACAAGTAATTGTTTTGGGAATATTAGATACAATTTAAATAAACATATTACATAATCATGACTATGGAACTGCTGTGTGATTTTCTTACCCATATGGCCAGATTGACTCTCTTTCCACCAATGTTTAACTTCTTATTCAGAAAAGATGCCTGAAATGTGACCGAAGGATAAAGGTGATAAAATAGACAACTAAAGGTATGAGTTCATGTATTAGCAGAGTTAGAACTTAAATAAAAAATATACTCGCCCGAATAATGATACAAATAAAACATGAAATTTCTACTAGACTGGGGGATACCTTTAACATTATGAGAAATGGATCGGGCCACCAGACGAGTGGCAACTTCTAACGCTGTATTAGGTGTCTTTCTTGAGATTGACGGTTGTACAACACTATTGTTATTGTCGTAATATATCAAAATAAAAATGTTTACCCTAACTGCACCCCACATCTAAAGTAGCTTATGATCATCAAAATAGCATGTGTGTCTTTTTCATTTTTCTCTCCATACATATTTATGGAGATAAGATAATTGGAAAGTCGCGCATCTCTTTGTTTTGTTTATGCAGCTCAATTAGCTGCATGCACACAACCTTGAATGCCAATTAGTCCACTGATGGCTTAGCACACGCGCTGCAGGTAATGTGAATATACCAAATGGCTAACTTGCAAAAGGCTTAAAGTTCACATCTTTCACTTACTAGTTCCATTTTCCACTATCTAAATTGTGACCATATAATCTGATGATATGATAAATGATGCACACACAATTGGTAAGATCACACCAATCGAGTCAAAACTTTAAAATATACACATATGTCATATGTGACAGAAATGTATAATAAATAAACATGTTAAAGATGTAGTGGTACAATCTGATATTGCTAACTAATCAACATAGTGAAGGGTACACATTGATATATGTCACGTCGGGGAACGCTATTTACCTGTAATGTTGTGATGTGCTTATCATTAAACTTGTTTTCTACGTATCTGAGAACGAGAGAAGTTTTCCCGACACATCCCTCTCCCAAGAGGACCACTTTAAAGTTATAGCCTCTTCCTCCCCCGCTTAATCCTGCCATTTCAAAGAGCTTTCCTATCAGAAACTACCTTAAATAGTCTATATACAGTACATGTGTTCAAATAAATGTCAGTCTTTCGTAGAAAGTTTATGTAAAGAGCTTCCTTGATGATGAAGTAAAACACCCTGGCAAAGTTATTGACATTTTCCGGAAAATGGCTCCCACGACGTGACGTCACGCTGTCACGAGACGGTAAAAAAATATCATATAACATATAAAATATATCATGGTTTAGTGGTTAAAATTATTAAATAATTTAACAACCGTTAAAGTAATATATGTATAATTAATGGTAGAACTATTGATCGAATGGTCAACTTACATTTTACATTTTTTATTGGTGTGAGCGACAATACGGAAGTAGATAAATGTGACGTCATCCTCCAAATCACAACACAACCTATCACCTGAATGTGACAAAATAGAAATTACTCATTAACAACGAGTTTGTTGTCCTACGAAAGTTAGGATGGCTTCACATAAGGACCAGGTAATAATATCCATCAGAAAACATGTCTGTAAATGTTAGAGTTTTTGTGTAACAGATGCGAATGCCCTACCATTACACTAGCACCTGCTGGGAAAATAGACATCCATCATGTCCAGTTCTGTCCATCAACTGTCCATTTGGTATTATGACTAATGCTGTGCCGCTCCAAATAATTTATAACGTTTACAATATCGAAGAATTGTAAATCCATGTTTGATTAAATGCGTACAAGCCAGTTGATCTTCTTGATAAACATGTTAAAGTTGATCTTATGCGTTTTACTTTTCCTAACTTTCATTACCACTGATTACTAGTCGATCAGTACAGTATCCTAATCTGACATTTATGTACAAGTGCTGTCAGATGATTTGATTTGTCTAGAGTTCTTTTTTTTAAATGTTATTGTTTATCATCAATTTATTTCTTATACATGTCCATCCAGTTGTTAGTATATTTCTAATTTGATTCATGTGGCCTTTGACCATGTTTACCTGTGATATGAATTTCCCTCATTCAATGTACATGATAACGTGTTGCTACTTTTGTACAACTAAATAATGTACTGCACACTACATTAGCCTGAATCTAGGCCATGTTACAGTTTATCGCCTGGTAGTGTCATTGCTACGCTAATGTACACTCACCAGTCATGAAACGCAAAAGCGCAGATTTAATACTTTCAGCTTTTCACCTTCTCTCAACTTTAAAAACGTCTGCGTGGAGTTCTGAACACATCGACTCTGTTTCAACACCCCCTGAATACCCATTACCATAAAATATCACGTTAGAACTTGTACATGTTGTAGAAGTCTAGCAGTAATGATTTACAAAATTTGTATTGATTCGACTGAAATGTCAATATGGTCAGCATTGACTGGCTGCACAACTAACAATTAACCATCAAATATCAATAATTTTTATCATGTTTACTGTTGAATATCTTTTTCACTGTTTAATATCATCAATTATTGTCAATAACCATGATAATATTTCAGACATGAGTATTTTCTGCGGATTTGCAGATTACAGTACTGGGAATAATTGAGAGGGATGGAGGTCTGCTTTTCAAGACGTTGTATGGATATTGTTTGCCTTGATTCTTGATATATGGCAATTCAACTACTCTTTACTATGGGGAAAAATTAGTCTTCTGTGTATGATTGTTGTAAACCTTGTGCCATGGTCATGAAAAATGGCTGCCCGGCCAGGCGTAGTATTGTGGTGTCTACAAATTATTATCCTCCAAAAACATATTTTGCTGTTCTCATGTCTAATATTCCTAAAGTACATAGTGCTACACTCTGGACAGTGTTCCAAATCCCAGTTCAATATCCATCCTTTCAAGAAATATGATTGGTGTTGGCGTCATTACTATCATGAACTTTTGAAGCTGGTCATATTATTTGTTTTGCCATATATAGTGATCATCTTGTATGCCTTAAGGCCTTTTATTTTTTATAAATTGGTTCACAGATCCACCGACTCCACTTTTACGAAAATTGAAACAAAATATTTAAAAAATAAATACTTTTAAAATATTTTTTTACATTTCTTACCATTTATGTTCCTTCATGTAAATACCAAGAGGATCTATAGCTGAAGGTTTGTGTTCATTCAGAGTGGTCAGGTGATTTATTTGGTTATACATTTTGGACAGGTGACATGGTCAGTCATAATAATTGTGGAAATGTAGTATTAATATAAATGACACAGATTGTGTAACAATGTCATGTGTGTGTATTAATTATTATGAAAGCTTTAATATAAATAGGTGATTGTTAAACAGGTGACCCATAAGTATGAAAGATTGTGTATCACATTTT
>JAUTBZ010155778.1:0-25743 GCA_032361785.1 Lepetodrilus galriftensis
CTATTACGATTTGCTTACTTTTTCAATGTCAATTTCCCATTAAACTAGCAGTCTTTACAGAGAATAAAAGCTCCAACTTTGTATGCTGTTATATAAACAAAAACAGATAAAGTTTGTATCAAATTCCAATAAAAATATCCAAAATATCAACTGGCCCTTAATTTTTTTTGTTGAGTATATAAACAAAATACCCCCACTTAGAACAATTTCAATAATAGCATATGAGTATATTATTGTACTAGATTCCATATGACAATCAACAACAAACATTAGTCTTTCAAGTACACTAAGAGTAGCCCCCCCTGCCCTCCCCAAATCCCCCAATACACACAGCTAGTATATCACGTATATTCAATTCATATCCTCCGTTAGCCCGTCAACACCCCTATGCCCCGATCACACGAGTCCTTTGAAGATACAGAGTTGTACTGAGAAGCACCAGTTTTTTTTCTTCTCGGCTCAAACCACTCCTGACTTACATCTAGGCCCTTTTGATCCATTAACTGCTCCCTCTGGTCTCCCTGGAGAAGACCCTGCAACCCCTGTGCGTGGAGAAATGGACCCACCATCCTTCTCAAACACTTGTATTCTTCGGACCCAGGGAGGGACAGTCCATCGTTTCCCCCCCAACTGTTCAGCGGGAGGCAACCCCCTTCCCCCCATTCCCCCTCCTCCTCCCAGGTCTTCTCATTGATAATCCCCGAGCTAAGTGCCGTGCCACGACCCGCGTATTGACGGAACATGGACGGCACAACTACGGCACAGCGCCAGGGCTCGTATCACGAGTTTACACGTTTACTTCATGCAATTCTCGCTAAATGCTTTAATGATTCAAAGGCTATCACTATCATATTAGCCACAGAGATTAATGCCCGGTCCAAACGGGGGAATACGTTTCCACACAATCGACACCACCATCACGATTCCCACAACTCCGTAATGTGAACATTTTATTGGCGAAGTCTTCCAGAGACTAATAGTATGCCTCTTTGTCTGTTCCATATCTGGATCATACCAGGATAATCTGACAACACTGAACAACACATTTCCTCTTTTTTATACAATCACATTAAGATGTAATCAAATTTTACATGTGCATTTTGTCACATTTCTTAACAATCCCAGCCAATAATTTCAAATTAATGTAAAGTTATTCACCGTGCTGTCGAACTAGAGCGCCGCTACGATGGAGGTTAAGTAACTGCCAGCGAGCAAAGTGTCACATCATAAACAGGGTCGGTAATTTATGGATAACAGTCTAGAGTATTACTCAACAAAAACCTCCACTTGGACAATATCTTCCCAACAGAAGTGACCCATTAAGGCAACACTAGGAAACAGCTGCCTGAAGGTATAAACTATATTGCTTTTTCAAATTATTTGAAGTCTAGTGAACCAAAAAGGACTAATAATATTTTTTTAAACAAGCCATTAAGGAAGCATCTGTTCAAGAAAAGAATCCATTTGGGCTTTTTTCCCGATGTACAGAGATCTAGATTGCATTCAAGTGTAAATAAACGTTCCCGACATTACGGCAGGGTTAAACACCCAGATAACCACTTTACAATCGTGGCTAACAAGGTTGAAATTTCTGGCTAACAAGTCTGATTTGTCTGGCTAACAATATGGCTAACAAGTTTATCTGTCTAACAAGTCTGATATGTCTAATCAGTTAAATGTGATGTGTAATGTGTGATATGGCTACTTAATGCATCTAATACGGTTAAATAATGTCTGACTAACATGTCTGAATCTAACAATAATCATACCCAGTCAGACAAACTTCAACATTAGTGAGCGATTGCTTCAGTGGTCTTGTGGTGACCTTATGTGGGAAGGTAAGCCTATAATTAAGACCATTTGAATCATGATGTGTATCAAAGATTGATTGATTATTTGAATTAGAGCTTAGATCCACATTCAAGATTATGTTAGTCATTTCACGAATTGCATGGTTTTTTGGTCATTGAATAAAGGGTAATAACTCTATAATATTTTGCATCCTATAACACCTCTTATCAAGGAATTGTTCTGTTATTGTGGGGAAAGATACCAGGTTTCCAAATTGGATTCAAACTCTGAACCTTTACTTTCATAGTCTGAACACAATCGTCATTGCACCATCCTTGATAGGTAGAAATGATAGAATAAGCTTGCATAACAAATTGTACTGATCATGTGTATCTTCCGTGACGATGCGAACAACACACTACATAATAGAAGATGTTACGACATGGCCCCAAACATAATTTGATCATGATCCTATTGTCACTCTTCTTATCGGATTAGAGGAGATTGAGAAGGAGGAGGGAGGAGGGGGAGGTAAGGAGGGGGGGACAAGGAGGGACGGTCCTGCTGTTGCTTAAAACAGGAAGTGAGGGGGAAAGAGGGAGAACGCTAAAACATGGCTGCGCATTATCAAGTTATGATCTTCCATTGATTCCCGAGATTGTTTCATTATTTTCAATTGGAACAGAGTTTCATTACATTGTTTTTCTTAAAAGTTAATACAGTTATAATTAGATTACCGGTATGCCGACAGTTGTGTTGAAAGTATTATGACACGAAGACATGGCAAGAGCATATGACAAGTGCACATAAGATCAAGAGGAAAAGAGCAAACATAAATGCATGGCAAGAGCACATGGCATGAGAAGCAGGACAAGTTTCATATGACAAGTTCACATGACAATAACAAGAGGGAAAGAGCAAGCGGAAATGCATGGCAAGAGCACATGACATGAGAAACAGGACAAGTGCCACATGACAAGAAGACATGACAAGTACTGGGAACTGAGACCCTGTATCAGCCACAAGCCTTCAGCACTCATTGTGAACTGCTGGTAAGGTTAGACGCGCCGGCCAGATCGGATATCTAAACTCCTGGTAGATCACAGGCATACCTCCACACATGAAAGATCTCCCGGCCGGCCTCACAGTTTCTAGATATCTATTCCTAGATGTCTACTTGGGTGTTGTGCCAAACTTCACCGTCTCTCCAACCAACGATTATGAAAACATTTGGATGTGCTTCAGAACCCAAGTGAATAATTATGTAGTTTGGTCGAGTCCGTTAGTCGGTCCAACATTCATCTTTAAATATACTAGAGATATATAGACTGCAGTAAGGAAAAGACAGAGAAGATCTAAGCCAAATTCTCTATGTATGTTTAATACTTTTATCAAGATATTACGCCATGCTGTACAGTCAATGTCGATAGCTTTTGACAACTTATCAATGCACAGGAAAATAATCACTATTTTTACTCGGACAATTTCTTAGATGTGAATATTGTTTATGACCGAGTAATCCTTCACTTTCCCTTAACGTCAGCAGTAAACCTCAGAGTATATAAAACACTTCACATTATGTCCTTAAACTGCTTCGATGAGATACGTATCCCCCACCAGATTGATCGTAGGCCTACCACAACATTGCTTCATTGAGATATGTATCCCCCACCAGATTGATTGTAGGCCTACCACAACATTGCTTCATTGAGATATGTATCCCCCACCAGATTGATCGTAGGCCTACCACAACATTGCTTCATAGTAATGCAAGCCTGCTTGCTTTGTTACAAATTCCAGCAGATTTGCTGGTTCTAACTTTGATGGAAAATCATTCCATTGTACGTGTAATACGTCGTTTTTGTGTGGAGGCATTTTATGAAACATCAAGCCCAGGAATTACTGGGTCATTAGTCTTTGTTCTGGGAGTGCTCGCCTCACATCAATGAAGGAATGCCCACATAGTACCATTCAACATAAAAGCCCTAGCAGAAAATTGGCCCGCTTTTATAACTGAGGGTCGCTGCTAAACCAATTTGTGTATTACCCAGCCATCACGAGCCAGTCCGAGCAGACATAGACCAGGCCAAATCGACCAATAATTGATTTTTCTTTTTTGTCCATTGCAGTTTTACACGTTTGCTTGACGACTTGACGATGGTCGTAACATTGCAAACATGTCTAATTCAGCGTACGACTGTTTGTTTCCCCGGACCTATTGGCTACTCAACTGCTTGTGTACGATGCTCCGACAGAAGAATTAATGTTTATTGTTACTCAGTTGATAAAAGCCATGTAGCAATGTCCATTAGGACATATATACAAGCATTAGGACAAAACTGAGAGATTGTGGCCGTATGTTATCAGATGAATATTTGTAATTAACCTTTCCCCAGCTGCAGGCAACTGTAAATGCCCTATAGAAGTTGACTTAATTCATCCAGAAGCCTGATTACCTATTCAAAGAAGATCAAAGGAACTTTAGCTATCAATGCAGTTTTAGATTGGAAGTTAGCTATCATTTCTCTATTTTTATTTTGACAGATGAACATTTTATTTGGATTTTCGCTTTGCGTGTCGATATAGAAGCCAAATCTTGTGATACGGAATCCTGTACCCTCTGCAGGCTTTCTCAGCAGGGAAATTTGGAAGCATCATCGGAATGGTCATCATACGTGGCGAGGAATGTGTGCTAGGAATATGTGGAGGATAACTTGGCTGGAAGTAAAACATAAAGAAATAAAGAAAAGAGAAGGGGGGAATAGTATATCCCTGTCTTAGCCCACTATTGGTGACCTATTCGTGCACATGTTGCCGTCTGGACCACATCTGTACAACTTGCAAAGCACATGATGGGCCGATATACATCTTCCTGATATACAGCTCTTCACCAGAGGAATGAAAATAGACGGTTGGAACCTAAGGATTGTTCTGGTTACCATGGTTATAGAAGAAATATGTCAATTGAACCTTTATTTATTGGTCAATACTTTATTTTACTGATAACTTTATTTGATACTAATTATAAAGTTTGGCTAGACATTTTTTGCAGGATCATACAACATACTAAATATGTTTTTAACAAACAGGTATTTGAAGGAATTTCTTTCAAATTTACTTTAATCAATTTAACATATTTTAGTGTACAGTTATTAAACAATAACTAGTAAGTGCACATGATCTTAACTGAACGAACTCATAATGACAAGCAACAACATGATCAAGTACATATAGATTTTCTATTTCGACCAATAAAACAATAATCAAACATCTTCTCGTGGGAATATCTTACAAGCCTCGAGGACCTCGAGGTCCTATCAACCGAATTCCAACTGTTCTCTAACAAGAAAATACCGACGCTATCACTGCCTACAGATTACAAAACAGTATGTGTGGCTTATTTATTCTGATGTTATCCGTGGTTAATTACTCTGGGTTAAGATAATTATTCAGCTAACGAGCATACACGTGTCATTACAATATTACTTGAATGAGTCTAATATGATTCCGGCAGCAGCTTTTCTCTGTAGCCTTATCAATCACCCTCCAGCTGACGACTACGGCCAAAATCAACAATCACATTCCTCGGAACTCTTTGATGTCTGGAGGTGAGATTTACCTTGCCAGGCTGCGGCCAATCAGAAGCTGGGTACCTTCCACCTACAGCCACATGCAGCGATCTCGGACCGAGAGAGAGAGAGTGAGCGATAAAATAAACCCACAATAATGTGTCACTACAAGGGGAAAATAATCGCAGTTATATTACGCACTCGACCAACGCTCAAACCGCTTTTACGTGACGTAATTAACATAACATCAGCCTCCCCTCACGATGATGAATTCAAATGGTTATGAAATAAGAAATGACACGGACGTAACAGGCGGGATTTCCTTACACGAAATGTAATAATTCAGTGGATAGGAAGTGGGCCGGTCATTATTCTTACATGTTAGAGATAAAGACTGTACGTATGTGTATTACTGGAGTTGCTGAGAGGCAAAACAAACTTCAAAGAGAAGCTGTGACCATATACCACAATAATATATACGAATGAGTGAATTTGGGCTTGTCACTGTTTTCCGAAGGTTTGCCCTGGAGGGGAGGTGAGCCTGTAACAGCTTCATGGTTGTGGGAAAACCACATAGATTACAGCCCACTCTTTCCCTTCTCGTTATGCTACGAAGATGTGTTCTAGACCATATGGGATTCAAACTCAATCCTTAGATCTGTTGTGCTACTGGATTGGGTACAGGTACAGCTCCTTAGGGCATTTCTGGTTGTCTCTAGCACGAAGAGGGTTAAACCACACCCACACACCTGTACCCAAATACCCCAAAATGAATTAGTACTGAAGATGCTTCCCATCAATTCATGAATGGAAATTATAAGTCTATGAACAATTTGTTAAATTATTTCAAACCTTACAGACTAACGGTACATATGGACACTACAGGTAACACTACATATGGACACTACAGGTAACAGGATTCTTTCACCCATTTGCGACGATCACAACATGTGGGAACTACAGCTAAATACTACAGGTAAACACCAAAATTGAGTGATTACACAATGAATAAACTTCATATGACCTACAGACATACCAATCAGAGTTTTTTTAATGTCTTATATCCACTACAGTACTTTTGATCAACATGGAAGTGATTCCGGAAGCTATGAAATGGAATACAGTTCCGCAGCAATCTTCAAGATAGTCATCCTGAATAGAATTAGACATTTGGAGGAACTTGCTGAAAGGTTGCCAGTGTGGGTGCAGTAGTTTCCATGATTCAAGTCATATCGAGTGTCCAGCCCTTGGCTTTGAACACAAACCACCTGCATTCAGCATAGACTGATGCCATTAACAAACTGTGCATCTATAGACTACAGTACCATCTTTGCAATGACCACACAATATGCAATTTGGAAATATTATTTTCTTTTCAATTTGAATTTTACTTGGATTTCTGAAAGATTTCGTAATGTATTAATTTTGAGGGAGTGCTGAATTTGAATTTTATTTACTATTAAAAAGTATTATTTTAAAAAAATATTTAAAGTAAATTCAAATTTAGGTAATAAAGAATCGTATAACCTTTTAGCTGCATCATGCAATGCCCTCTGCATCGTTGCTAAGACAAATAGATGTTTCCTGGTGTATTATTGCGGTTTATATCTACATTATGGATGGCTCTTACATAATATATGACATATTTTCCAGAAGCTCAAAGTTTCCCATATGTTAAGTTCTTCAAGTGTAACAAATCTGTATCTTCAAAGTGTCCTATTTTCTTTGTGTTTCACCTCTCTGTCATCAAACAAGAACAGTCTTTCATCAGACCTTGTCAGGCGAATGTTTATGACTCCATATATTATAAAAAAAAAATTGTCACCAGCAACATCAGGCGGTTGGTTAAAAACATAACTAACCACAGGAGTCATCTGTGATATAAAGTGTTAACGGTTGAAGAGGTCTTGCTGATGGTTTAACTATTGAAAGTAACCACTGCCTACATTGAAAGAAAGCACCTGTCATATGTGGTTTTTACCTTGAATATTTGGCACGACTACCTGGGATATTTATATGACCGTAGATAAACTGACAAGACATGAAGTAAGTGAAAGAATCTTGATAGTGACTTTAAAACCCAATCTTGTTTGTTTTTAACCTTGAATGTTTGGCACAACTACCCGAGTTATTTTAATAATCATATCTAAACTGACAAGGGATGATGTAAGTGAAAGAACCTTGAGTGCAACCCTAAACCCAAATAAAATAAATTAAAATAAAAACTAAAAAATATATATAGACTTGACAGGGTTAGTTAATTGCTCACTTGATTCTCAACTGTAAAAGGTCAGGAACAAAACGTGCAATTGGTCTAATGTAAAAGTATTGTGCAAATGATCTACTAGTAATTGAATATATATCTAAAGTGTGTAATAGTAGGTCGAATGTAGAATGCCAAAGCAACATCAAATGACTAGTCAAGAACATTACACAGCTATGTACGGTCAAAATCCTATATTTTAGAAAGTTTAAGTTTCAAATGCATCTTACAGAACATTGACTACAATTTTAGGATTTCAAATGCATCTCATTTATCATCTACTCAGGAAACAATGGCAAAGATGTAATTTCATACATTCAGATGTGGTGTGTGTATATTGTAGCATAGATTTATCAGTAGTGTACACAATATCTATTTAAATATTTAAATACCTAAATATTTTTGTTGTCAAGTAAAGTAGCAGAAATTTAAGCAATCATTAACAACTAAAATCAATCAATGTTTTGTCAGTAAAATTACCTACACCATCAGGATCTTCTACTCCACAAATATTTAGTAAAGTACACACATGTGTTCCTATATTTTAAATATCTAAAGACATAAATAATCAAGTTTGTAAAATATATGTATCCTTATAACTTTTAACATATATTTAGCTATTTCAAAAGATTCACTGTTATACACACGCTCAGTGAGCCAGTAAGAGAGGGTCACCAGATTGACTCGGCAGTCAGATTGACTCAGGTGAGGGCCGTAGTTCTGAAGCTGGCGGTACACACGCCACATCGCGCACCCGATGACCTCTGCTCAGGTATTTAAAGGACGGCGCCCGCGATCACTGATGATTGTCTGGGACAAACGGAGACCAGATTCCCTGATCGTGAAGTCATTCAAATCTCTGCCAGTAGTATCATTCTAGGAAAATATTGCAGTCCGCAGCATGTACAATATATAATATTGACACACCGCGGCGACTTGCCCTTGCCAGTTGTTTGGGCCCATTGGGTCCACTGGCCCTGTGTTCTGTCAATGGACTCCGACAAGGACGTTATGAACTCTTAACGTTCTGAGATTTCTCATGTTTATTTGTTTGAACGATTCAATCTGGTCTAAGAAAGTTTGCCTACTTATTTTTCAAAGTCACGACCATGCCTTATCTTGTCTTGAAGTAGGAAACAAGTGCGGAACTTATCAATGTTTACGTGTTGCACTCCGCACTAAACCACTTAAGCATTGGTTCACGAAATAACCTGTATTCCATTTATTTCAAGACATATGTTAGTCAAGGTTGTGTATGTCAAGATAGAAAAACAAGACCGTGTTTCAACTTGGATGTGAAATGCACATTATTCAGATAAAGTTTTCATTTTTATTTTATTGTTTATGCGTTCACTGAGAATGTTTTTAACCCATCTGTAAGCATGTATTTTTCTAGAATGAGGAAAAGAATTCATGCAATCTTAACGTTCAAAATAAATCACGAATACCTGGACATACTTCACTCATACTGTAACGATATAGGCTTGACCCTGACTTTGATAAAAGCAAATTCCCGTTTTAAAAATCTATTTACCTCACAACTGATAACACCGAGATATAAACACTGACTTTATCTGCAAGTTCCAGACAAGTATTTGGCCTAGAGTGCATTATGCTGGCTTAATCTAATTAACAGTCGGTTGTCGGGAGAATAGTGTCTTCCTTATCTCCGAGGCTTGGAGAACTTAGCAGTGGTTCAATTTGGTGTAAGATTGACAGATAAAGGGAGACAATCAACCTTGGCCTTGGGCTCATTATCCTCTCTTAGTGTCGTGCATATTTCACCAGTGGTTACCCTACAAGCGCGACTGTGGAATGTTTCATCAAGATCCCGACCCGATACTACATGATTACCACTGATTGTATGTCATCATGCCGCCACTTTGTCAAGGTAATCGGGGTCCTCATCATATGCTTTGGGCAACTTGTAGAGAGAAGCTGATTACACAATGTATTATTCAATTCTGAAAGTTAACTCAGGGGGAAAGATTTTATTACGAGGTATTAAGAAATCACCTTACAAATTGGCAGTACCTACTGTGGAAACAATTGGATATTGAACAATATAGGCAACTAACATGAGATGCTACTACACATAAGGCATCATATGGATCGTCGCAAATGGATGAAAGATTGCCGCAGTGACGTTAAACTCAATAAGCACTCACTTACTCGCATCATACGGAAATAGTTAAAAATATTTAAAGTTAAATTACCAAAATCGTGGATGACATCACCCCTCATATTACTTTACAGTTCATAATATTTTATGTTAAATTGTCAGAATCCTGGATGACATCACCCCCTTTCCCTCTCCCTCCCTCCCCCCACTCCCTCCCTCACCATCCTCAAACCCCAGTACAGTTATGATGCCAATCTGTATTGTGCACCAAACAGGAACATTCATATCTTCCAAAGAGGTAATTTGCATGAAAGGATTGCCATATATCAGTTTGCCAAGTTAGATAATTCAACAAACTATAAACACTGTCAGTGTCACGGAGTTCACGACCGAGCTGTAATCGTTTAAACATCTACGGAGACGGAGATGGGGCTTGCATGCTGCCTCCTATCATATTTTTAAGATCTTTGAGAAAATCAAAAATAACGGGGCAATGCCAATGACATTTTCTACACAATTCTGTGTATTTAAAATTCTTCCATTGAAAAGTTAAAGGTTAAAAGAAATGTGGCCGACTATTTGGCCCCTAGGTGAAAGTAATTGTAGGTGAAAGTAACTGTGCTATAACCTCGTTATATTTATATAAAGATCAAGTCCATCATTTCCGTTGTGAAAACAAACTCCTATTCCCTTAAGGTATTTTATTTTATAGACTTTCTATTTCTATTATTTCCTTTGCTGTGGCATATATATAGTCAAAATAATTTGATAACAGCAGTTTTAGTTTCCTCCAGGTTAAATGCAAATTAGTTAATAGTATTACAATTAGTCATTGCAATCACATATTTATATATTTAAAAACAAGTATACTATACAATTATAATCTAAGTACAGTCACCAACTGAAATTACGACCAATAATTATTATAAGGGGGAGACCACTCCAGTGGCATATCATTGAGATGTAGGTCAGTATAGTAGACTTGCCCTTACGCCAAACCCTGTTGTTACTAATATCACCCTGTCCACCTTAGGCCATTGGGTGCAAAACGGTCAAGACCGCTTTAACTTAGCCATATTTTCTTTGTTATAGCTTAGATGAAAGAGTTTTTTGCCCTCGTAAAGAAATGTCAAATACTTTCTGTTGTACCTGGTAGTATTACTATTCATTTCGTGCAGTCATCGCTTTAAAGAAATGTATTACATACGTGTTAGAATCACCGAAAAAACATTATTTATTGTGAAGTTCGTTATTTCACACTTTTTAAAGTAAACTTTCATAAAACAAAACAAAAAAGCAGTCAAACATTACTTTTCGACTACGTGCAATGGGGGTGACTTGGACTAACGGTAACTATGACAACCAGGTATAGGGTCCTGTTACCTGTACATAGTGAGCAACCCAAGATAGCCGAGATAAACACCGCAAAATAAATATCTAACGCGTGAGATCTGTTATTTGTTTTAAAGTCATCGCTTACCTGGCAATGGACAACAAGGCTAAGATCAAACATATTAAAGGTATATATTATCGAAGTAACTCAATATGGGGGTGGGAGGGGTGGGAGGAGGGGGGAGAGGGTGGGGTTACAAATTATCATATTTATTATTATCTTCATTTTCATCCAAGTCGTGTGTGAATGACTTATCTCCCGTGCCCGGTATTGCCAGGCTTATGTTATTCTTTAATTGAACTGATCGCGTTAACAAACGGAATCCAATCTACAACACAAGAATATCCATATCTTTTGATGTTGGACTGTCGTCATTTTCATCAAAGGCCTCTAGTTACAAACTCCAACCCAAAGTTGTTCTACCGACGGACTAATTACTAGCTAATCTGGTTCTAGACATGGAAATGAAAGAAAATATTCACCTAACAACTGGTGCTCCTTTTGGGATAATCAAATAATCAATAAGGAGAGTTTGTATAAAGGGATGTCAAAAGCATGTTACCCAACAACTGCTTTTCATCTAATAAAGAGGACTAACACTGCTTTCAGTGTTCAAGGAAGCTATGAGCCCTTCATAAGGAGAACAAACATAGCCACATTGGGTTAGGCCTACGAGGGCTTTCTTCCTTTTTATTCGATTTGACGTGAATGTTTGAACATCATGGACAAGAAATACGTATTTGCTATAAGGAAATGACTGTCGGGACTCATTTTTTAAATGTTCTTTTTATTAGTTTTCAGGTGATTAGTATAACATTTATTTTTTTATTAGTTTTCAAGTGATGAGAATTTTTTTTTTATATTAGTTTTCAAGTAATCAGTATGTTGAGCTTGGCAATCATTGGCTTGTGATCATGGATCAAAGTGATTATACGATCAAGTTCAATCGTGTCGTCATTTTACATAATCCACAAAGACACTATTTCCACAGAATTGCTAAAGATATGTGGGTTCTCCAGAAATAAGGTTGTAACTTCTTGACAGCGAATAATTTAAAGAATTCTTTGAGAACTCTTTCAAATAAAGGTACAAAGGTTACGCCAGAAGCGGGCAGACCTTTTTCTCCATTGGTGCTACTGGTGTTAGAACTCTTGGATTGTCTGAAGATACTATTTTCCTTGCGAATGATCTCAACCATTAGCTCACAGATGACAGCTATCAAAAGCCTCTGCCAGTCTTTGAAGGGATATCGGTAGATGGTAAAACACAATACAGCCCGGGAACCGAAAATCAGACATTTTTGATAGCCCTCCACATCAAACACTATTGCCTTGAGCAGGTTAAGAACAACTTGTACTACAAACTACATCATTGCAACATCTGCAACACTGAAGCAAATGGTGCTCTGCAGATTAGAGAAAACGCCAAAATGTGAATTTTAAAGATGACCATAAAAATGTTACTCGTTATAAAAATCGTTCACTTAATCCAAGATCATATCCATCAAAGTGTAACGACAAACCACTTGAAAATGCTGAAAGTTGATTTTTAGTTCTTACTTATGATTAGTATCCTTGTGAAAATATAAAAGAAAAAGTTAACATTATTATCCACAATTAAACATGTTTAAGACCATTCATTATGTAGAATTATAGCTATGATATCAAACAAACAAAAGTGTATCATGGTCATTTCTTCATAGATGTTTTGTACATATTTCTTCAGAGCCATTTCTTACTGGTTGCACATCTGAAGATGGAGATCTACGTGGGGCTTAGTAAGTTAAAAACTATATCAAAGAACAGAACAGCATCAAATAGATAAACTTCTTTTTGATGTAGCTTCTGTGTCAATGCCAAAAATCCATACGTATCCTTTCTTGGACTTTGATAAAAGAGAAATTCTGTTTAAATCAATACAACATTTGGCATTTTATTTTCAATATCTATGGAAAAGTGTCTGTTTAAAATCTAATGATTGTCAAACATTTTTAAAATAATTGTGATATGTTCTATATGGGCATGGAATGTCCAAACACAAATGGAAATTATTATCAGTTTATTATATATTTTATAGGTAGCATGTTTACCATATTTCTAAACCATATTTGTAACTAAATACTAATTTGATATTTTCAAATGTCATCACCTTGTATCCTTTTGGAAAACAATTTCAGCAAAAAGAACCATCATCTTAGTTGTCCAAAACGTTCCTGAATAGGAAACAATCTATTCACAATTAGAACAATCTGGAGATCAAAACAACAACTCAGAATATGCAAATAGATTTTTTGCTAAAGGGTTCTGGACAAAAGGGGAGGTAATTGTCTTCCATCGGGAATTCCCCAGAGGTCGGATGTCAATCTGTTCTCTGATTATTTGCCTGACGGGGTCACCGACTAATCGCAGGGTCGTGATAACAAATCAGCCTTCAGTCTTCATTGTCATACGAAATAATGCAATTTTCAGCCAGAAAACTATTCAGGGTTTTTACCCTTAACCATGAAGTCCTACAACCTTCAGGAACAATTTCAACTGGTTTTGGGGCAAAACTTGGTCACTGTGTCTGTAATTTTGTCACCTGTTCCAAGCCGGAGGGATACATCATCATATTTTATGGCTTGCTTGGCCTATGTATATCTTGTATTCATAAAAACCTGAAAAGTGATGAGACCATCCTATACAGTTTTGAAGAAAATAAGGTCATCATTAAAGCTGCGACACTCAATAATTATGTCCATAAAATTATATTTCTTGCGTTCACGTCCGCGACAATATCCTTGATCGGCTGGACCTTCCTCTAAAGGTTTCGCGTTTCTCCGTCTGATGTCAATGCAAGGTAGCAACTCGCCCTCCAGGTATTGGATCTCTTTGATCTCTGCCGGGGTTATGTTCCTTTAATTACCATAAACAATGAACATCAAACGATTGATCAATCATCGTATCATTTTGGCAATAAAATATCACCTAAAGATACACGAGTGCAATTAGGTTTCACAATTTGCTAAATTGTATGTTGAAATTGAGTTATACCACATCAAACTAAAGTACTTGAGTGGTATGAAACATCGCTCTGGGATAGTCCAAGAAATAACAACGCAGTCATATTTTATGGTGTATTCCTTTGTCAATCAGGACAAATGGAAAGACAATCTACCAATACAGCAGCACCAAAAAGCTAGATCTATTTTCAAGTCAAAGGATCTGTACAAACAAGAAAAATTGCGTCAAGAATAAAACACAAATAAATGTAAATCGTTTGTTAGTTAGACCAGGACAATTTTATTATTTGCTTTACTGATTTCCTTTGGGAAAACATGAATTTAGTGGCTTTAATTACAATGAACAAGTAGATATGCCAGCTTTACAATAACCTTGTGATTCTATTTACTTGATATTTACTTGATATTTACTTGATACATGTATTAGTTTGTGTAATATACATCTATAGAGAAAAGGTGATTTTCCACAACTGTCATGCAATGCTGTTTATTTACTATGACACAAACATAATCCTAAAAGATGCTTTCATCAATGACACCAAAGAGTATTTTCAACATGGCTGCCAAAGTGGCCATATTGGATTTCAAATTTAAATTCCTTAACATTTCCAGTTGTTACCCGTTATCCTCCCACCGTAACAAAACCATTCAACATAATTGAAACGCACGTACTGTGAAAAAAAAAAAACGTGTGTAAAACCACAAACGACTAAGTCACCTACGTATTATATCCACATCATTAGATGGGAACTTTGAAATCTGGTAAGACTTTGCCACGTTTTTTCTACAACCTACCTTGATGTATACGGTTTAGTAGAAACATGAAATACTCAGTATTTGGGTGGTCGGGGTATAAAGTATACTTCTCGCCTCTTAAAGGGACACCGTACACTGGTTACAAAGACCTGGATGTGGTTTCAGAGTTCCAAAACATTTAACTTTTATGAAGCTTGCTTAGCTCTCCCCAGGTGTGTGTTACAGGCTATTTCATGCCATGTAAAGCAGCACCGTCCCCCATGTGTGCTTTATAGTGGGGAACTGTAGCAATATAAAAATATACTTAATACAACTGCGACTTCAAGGACGTCAAGACAGAATTGCTATCATAGAATTGCGATAGAATTAAGGAAGCTGTGTATATCTTCTAGGGAAATATACATTATTTCAATTGTATAAAATGATAAGTTTTAGATATTTTAATTTTACAATTATTTTAATTTAAGTATTTTAATTTTTAAGATATTTTCTTCATGTATGGGTAAAGAAGAATAACAATAACAATAATAACAACAATAACAACCACATCACCATTAGTAATATCATCATACCGTACAGATACAGGTTGTATCAATAGTGTCACACCGTACAGATACAGGTTGTATCAATACCGTTAGTGTAATGGGTTAAATCATCCGCTATAAGGAGTCAGTTAACCCTCTACAAGCTGGCAGCAAACAGTGATGTGACAGAGCAGATACTGATTAATCCTTCATAAGGCTACAATGACACTGCTAGGGTTAACATTGCTACCCAACACAGACCAAGACGGAGGACACTGCGATTAACATTATGTCTTGTCAACTATATCAGACTATCATGATTTGAAGCCTCTGAAGCAGATATGAAATCTTATAGGCGACATAGGTACGGTGTATGGACTGTACAAGACACCATCTCATCAAGTGCAAATTAACTCTACTGAGGCTTGCATTTACGGGGCAATATTTAACCCTTTCTCGTCTAAACTTATCGTACAGTTGGTGGTACCCTTGAAAAAAATACTAAAATTATATATATTTAATCATGTTAGATTGGTGTTGATATTTTAAAAAGGTACGGATGTTTCTGAGGCTGAGAGATGAAAAGATGGGTCCCTGCTCAATCTGGTTATTGCATGGAGAAATTGCTGTTTGGAATGTGGCCAAGTGGGCAGATGAACGTTAAAGGTTTTTAAAAGAGTGGCAACTCTTTCAAGTGTATACGTATATGATGAATATAATCCACATCACTTTATTTATGGACTACGTTAGTGAAGATCTGTGTTCGTATAAGTAAAGTTCAGCCTCTTGGATAACATGGCAGAAAGTACACGTCTCTGTTGATGAATTCCAGCATTATTACGTAGGCTATTAACAATGTGTATAACATACACGCGGCATCTCGCGATAAATAACTATAAAACCTATTACACGAGGAAACATGGAAAAGTCACTTAGTATGAAGTATAACCAAGTTATCTGCCCTGATATTTATCTCCCTTTGCAATTTTTCATTCCTATAAGCATCCAGATGGTAAATGTCAAGTGAATACAAATACCACATGGCATGCTCTAAAAGCCATCTTGGTTCTACCACCAGAAAACCACTCCAATGTGACATGGAGCATTTCTATCACCAGGAAGCCAATGACACTTATTGGAGAGGGTTTAGTTTTGTCAGAGGAGCATACCAGATGTAGTCTATCTTCCCACCTCCTGGCATATACGGAAGGTCTCACAGAGAAATGAGAACGAGACCTAAATTCCAATGCAAACTACTGTCCATTGGCTGACCAACTTTTAGACCAGGCCCCGAGATTACGAAACTTTCTGAGCACAAAAACAGAAAAGTTTCGTAATCTCGGGGCCATATATCTCATCCCATCCTGTTTGACCTCGGTGTATGAATGAATGAATTGGTGCTTTACATCACAGCAGGAATATTCGCCCATATGCAGTGATTCAGCTTGGTAGGTACCTAATGGAAGTCTATTTTTGTGAGGAAATAAGGAAATACTCAGTGAGTAAGTTTATAAAAAATTACCCCCTTCCTTCTACTCCATGGTCATATGGCAATTATATGGTAAAATAAAACTTATTAGCAATTTCTTACCAATTATATATTTTAATATCACTTAAAATAAATCATTAAAATGCCAAAATTCCAAATATTTCACCGAAAAGAATATCCTTGACGTAGAAATTATTGGTTTCCCATTTGACTGGTTATAACAAGATAGTGGTCAAACTGATGCTGGAATGTCTAAAAATAGCATTTGGTCACACCTGGGTCGTCATCTCACTTGGTGGCAACATCAAAGAAACTGCAAGACCTGTCCAAAGAGGTCATGTGACAAGAGAAAGGCGATATGATTTGATATGTTCGCCAGCGGCTGTTTGACCCCAGGAACGTTTCATGTCACCCCTGGCATGGTCACATGACCTCCGACACAAGTCACATGACTCTCTGGACACAGTGTACCTGCAAGAGTACTCGGGGATTCCGGGATTCCGACATCACGCCTGTACGCAGGCCGGCATGAATTCAGTGTTGGAGTACATCTACTCTCAGCTCTTTGAAGGGTTAGTCGCTGAAGCGCGGCCACAGACAAAACTCGTAAAATTTCACACTCGGCTGGATTTGCTTTGTGAGCTTAGCCTTTATCGCCATTCTACCGCAGTATGGAAATATTTTTGATGAATTAAGAGATTTTTTTTACAGTTTTTTATTTTCCCCATTGGCAGCTCGGTCTCTTTAATGTGTTTGTAGATCTGTTCTGTAGAATTCATCTGTATCAATTCGCATTTATGTCACAGAGCAGATCTATATAAACATATACTTTTATAGATGGGATATTAATTAAAAAAACAGGAATGAAAAGAGAATAAAATATTCATACATGAACATCAAAGTAAACACATATTACAGGATTAAAAAAAAGCCCAGAATTTAATCATGTGAAATAAGTGACTCTCTTAACCATTAGGGACCCATTAGGTCATGAAAACAAAGTTGGTTCTCTCAATAAATAAACATTGCAGTTTTCAGTTGTTTTACCCACTAAGACCCACTATACCGTCTAACATGTCTAGGGAACGCAAGAACAGTAACTCTTTGTTTTGCTGAACAATATATAATCGTGCTAACAGGTATATGATATCAACTAGTAGAAGACATGTATTCTTAGGCTTCTTGGCAATGGAATTACTCTACGTAATATTAGAGTGGTTTTCTGATAGTAGAACTAAACATCAAAGGACACAACCACACTTTCCGTCAAGGAGAATACCCTTGTAATATTTACATACAATTCAAATTTCACTTGTTTATATGACATGATATGATGTAGTGTCACTATTGGGTTGAATGGGGGGAAAAACGGAGATAAAACGAATTTCAAATCCTACTCGGTCATTTTCAGACAAGGTAAAGTATTTACTCCACAAGTGAAGTTCCTCATACGAAACCCGAGAAATACTAGCTGACTATTTCCTTTGAACATGTTGAAACACAACATCAAACAAGACCAATGGAGCTGCTAATGACATACGAAGGAACCCATAATCCACAGCTCTTCAAACAAAGACAACAAGAAAGATAGATATCCAATCGACAAAAAGCTTCACTTCATCGGGTAGCGGCTAATCTGAACAATTAAAGGCACACACAGCTTTCTCGAGATACCTGACAAATTCTGCAACATTTCAGAAAGACATTCATCGAGCGAACCTTTCGCGAAGATTCTCGGCCCGCGATTTTTGTCGTATGTTCGTGTCAACGCTGGTCCGTTGGTTTGGTGTTTGCTCGTCTAAACCAGGTAGACGAGGCTGGCTATAGAAGATGGTCCGACTACGACCCCTGGACACACAGTGTAAAGCATGGCCAAGTCCCTCACGAGAACCTGCATGCTCGATTCCACCAGCTTTCTCGGTTGCTTGGTAATTCTCTTCGCAAATACTAGCACGGGAGACATAATCGAGACGTAATAGAAGATACGAGAGGGCTTACGACCATCAGACCATTATACAACTCCTACTTCAGAGAGGGCAGTAGATATGGTGTCGGACTACAAACTTGCCGGTTCAATTTTGAATCCTTTGCAGGAGTCCCCATATCTCTCTCTATGGTGGAGATTTACGTTCCTTGAGCAAGGAATATTGTAATGCTATGTCTATATACTTTGTGAACAGTTACTGTCTCTAGTCTGTCAGTATCAGCCTTGGCTCATGAGTGTTACTGTAACATAGTTGTTGCAGGTTCCCCTCACACCAAAAACAGACCAGGAGACATGTTCAGATTAATTTGTTGTTCATGAATCCCGAAAGTTATCAAATAAATAAAAATAAAAATAAAAGATCTGCACAATACTGCTCAGAATCTACATGGAAAACAGAATCAAATTCCAATTCTCCCACTGCCAACTCGGAACAGAGACATTAGAAACACAACATGAAAGATAGATGAAGTGTTCCTTGGAAGATCCGAGATGATAAACACCAAACACAACAGGTGAGAAACGTACAAAGGGAGTTCTATTTGCAGCTGACCATCATGAACATCAGCTTAGTAAGGTCAGCCATTGTACAGTCTCTATTCTCTCCCATCTCTACAGCTGACAACACCTACAATAGAACATCCAAACTCTGGCCCGGTCTTCTATGTGGTCCAGAACATCAATGGGTGTAGGTGGCCTATAACATCTCCCATGTACAACTCAAGAATAATAGGTGGCCTATAACATCTCCAATGTACAATACAAGTACAAAAGGTGGCCTACATCATGTACATGAGTCGTGACAACCCAAGTCAGGGACAAATGGACACTGTTTTCCCCGACATGTTTACTTGTATCAAAGTTATGCACATAATTTTACATACAATTTTATCATGTATAAATTAATTTCACAAGCTGCTGCTTATCTTCCAAGCTTCTGTGTTGTGCCAGTTGCAAGCTTATATATTGTTAAAGGTTTCTGTACATGGTTAACCCTTCTTCCTACTGGAAGTCAACCAATGGTGCTCTATATAACAGTGGCGGTCACTAATCCAACAGAGAGGTGGTTAACGCTCTCCATGCTGGATTATGCACAGGTACAGCTAAGGCATATCTGGTTCCCTCCAGCATGTAGAGGGTTAAACAACAATCTCACAAATGTATATATTTCCCTCGTTAATCCTCTCGTTACGTCACTGATCTATCTTGTCCAGCTAGGCAAACACAAAGCCAGCCAGATTTGGCATCATCGTCCTTCTGGTTCAACACAGTTCCCCCATCAGAAGCAGGGTTCTATATATGGCCGAACCAAAACCTTGGAACTGTTTGCAATGCTTTGAAACTAAGGTGTGTATGTCTGACGGCAATTACCCCTGGGCATTTACTGTATCCATGAAAGTGCTGTTGTGTTATTGTGTGACTCCGGGGTCTCCCGTCTCCGTGGTAGGCTACCACCATGTACCACCCCTCCACCTGCAGATGGCTTCCATCTGTTGCCCGGGCTACCTCCGTCTGTAGAAGCACAGAGGAACCGGAGGCCCCCCAGCAGACGGGCGAGACGTTAACGCGACCAACCTGTGCAGGCGCTCAACAGGAAGAGTATTCGTGGGGGTATGTTGTGACTGGTAGGAAGGAAAACAGTATATAGATCTCTACACACACACCTCTCTCCACCACATCCTCGTCAGAACTCTCGGCAAGTATCTGGATATCAACTGGAGCAGCTTCAAACAGGATGAAAATAATGATGATGATGATGCCGACAATGATGATGACGATGATGATGATGATGATGCTGATGATGCTGACAATAAGTTTAATAACTGATGATGATGGTGATGATGATGATGATGATGACAATGATGATGGTGATGATATTAATGACAATGATGATGATGATTATAATAATTACAATAACTCATGATGATGATCGATGATGACAATGACCTGATGATGAGGATGACGAGGATAACAAACTGATGATGATGATGATGATGTTGACAACAGCATTAATGATGATGATGGGCAATGATGATGATGATGATGATGATGATATATTATTTTAAAAGCTTATGAGATCACTAGTCAGTGACAACTACTCGCCTAGAGCAAGCCGAGTTATTTCAACCATTAAATGTTTCGCGTTCGGAAAACTCATTATGCGCAATACCAATAACTGCCACTCGGAACTGCTATGGATTATCTGTCCTTGGTAAAGTAAATTTTGTAAGTCTGTCACTGGTGATTACGGGCGTGTGACATAAATTGCAATGTGGAGACAGATAATCTATGAATCTTCAAAACCTCAGAAAATCCATGATTACTCAAAACACATGCAATTTGTACACTTCATCGACATTATTATCACAATTTCAACATAATGGTACGCTCAATGTTGATAGACTGTAGCATAACATTATGATACGGAATACTGCTTTATGTATCGTAATATTGGAAGATGCATTACAGACGCTTGGATCAGCAACAAAAACATCTTGTTTTGAAAACGCATACAATGACATAACAATTGGTATTGCAAGCAGGCATCGAAGCGTTGCCTAAATAGACTACGGCCGCTGCTTAATGACAAATCCACTTGCTTTCCTCAATGTCCACACTGCACTCTGTGTATACTATTAGTTGAATGCCTGTAGACATTGTGGCTTCCACCCTAGTCAGAAGTCGGGAGTCAGGAGTCAGAATTGGGTCTACCCATCTTCACTCAGCCTCCACTAAGTGGTGCAAAGCCTTTGAAGTCGTCTCAACAGGTGAACAGCTTTGTTCTCCACCGCCAATGATCAAATCACTCCTGCTTCTTAATAAGTTCTAAATACAACATTTACTTGTTAACACCTGTTGAGCGTTGTCAGACATATTGGTCACATCAATGTCTGCCAACCCTTACAAATTGAATGTATTGATATTAAACTTAATGCAGAATGCTCTGAGCTATAGAACCTCACGTTTATCCATTCAACTCTCCTCTGTGAAACTTGTTACCTATCGACTTTAATATTGAGTCAATAAAATCACATCAAAGAACTCCACAGTGCTATGCGGCTTACAGATCAACAGGGGTTTCACATTTATGACCGACTGAAATCCTGTTATCTTAATGGGGATAGTAGTTTTAACATATTAATACCGTGTTCGCTAAGCCAAACTACACATTGCTATCGACAGCCCGTTTCCCTGGGTACCTCCAACACATCAAAGAATACCTGATCGAAAAGCTAGAAAACTGGCTATCGCGACGCTGCGTCGACTTCGTATCGGTTCCTTTACCTTGCAAAAGGATAAATATTGTTGTCAGGATACGACATATGTACAGAATTTGAAGCTGGTGTGAATAGTCTTCAGCTGTTACTACAGATATCACATGGTTGTGCATGAACACAACACAGATAGTTATTTGCACATGTTGTTATCGTAACAGCGATCCGTAAAGTTTGGGGTAAATACAATATTCAGAATGACAACATACTGTAGAGACCATCATGAATCAAGGTTAATCAATTCAGAAATTACAACATGATGACAAAACAGCTGTTAGCAATTTATGAACGTGACACCTAAAGCATCTTTCAATAAACACGACCATAAAACAGTATCAAATGTAGTCTGTGTCACACCTTGTTCTCACCCAAGTACTCCTATCTAAAATACCACCCTAGAGCGGATAAACAAGTCTGATATTCCATATCAAACGGCGCAATTTCAGATTCAATAGACATTTAATGTACTTCATGAATCTATGCAACAGCCAAGACAAACAGATTCATATTCGTAAAAATACCCATGAAAATTGTTCAGACCACCGTAGTAAAAATCATTAATTATAGTAATTATAGTAAAATTCTAATCAATCGTAACTTCCTGTCTCGATCGTCCCTGAACAATACGACACTTTGTCTGTCCAGAATCAATCTTTGTGTGCCAGACAATGTTGAAATTTGATCTTTTCACAGGTGATTAATTATTCCGTTTTCAGAACCGTCTGTCACAAGAACAAGCCCAATACACTGAAAGACAACTCTACCATGTGCCACGCAAATTTATCGGCAATTAACAAATGATGGAATAACAATGGTATATCATTTGATACATTACATTCAAAATGCAATCATTTCACTGCAAGGTTATTACTATGGGCTGATGTTAACACTTTCCAGATAATGAAGTAATATAAATTCATTTTAGAAATAAGGGAGTGATATTAAATCCAAACACAATTGACAATTCTAATTAAAATTTAATCCTTATACTAATGCAGATGTCAAGTCCAAATATGATGAGTCTATAACATTAATAAAATAGTTCTTTCATCTATAGATATATATCAAATTACCCAATTAGAAATGATAAATACCAGTTAGTACTAGTTAGGAAAAGTATAGTAATTAATATTATCGTTCACAAGAGAAATGATCATTATCAATGGAAATGTCCGACATTACCGTCTAGAGACAAATATAACGACACTATTTCAGACAGCAACTAACTGTCGAGAGAATTCTTATGTTAAATCCAAAGGTTAAAAAAATACTTTCGTCAACAAAATCACAATGTGGTAATCAATGGAAGATAAAGACGTAAATATTAAGCGTTCATAATTCCCCCGACTCCATCATCCGCTACCTACACAGGCATTCACGGCCGAGACTGCAGAGATAGCATCCAATTACATACCTATTACTTAGACCATCTAGTTATGCGCAGCCAACATTTTAACATTTACTCCTTCGTTAAACAATAATCTGCAAGCCATACCATAATTAACCTTACTCATTCAGCACAGCAAGTGTCGATCATTAAATGCCAGTTTTTATACCCACTAAACGTTTCTTTTGATGATATGTTTTAATAGTGAACATAATGCTTTGTACCAACATGTTATTGAACATCATTTGACTATTTAAGAAGTTTATTCATAAAAAAAATCACAAGAATTCCAAGAAAGGCACAAATATTGTGTTGTACCAAAATGTTACAGAACATCATTTGATTATTTCAGCATGAATGATAGAAATGTATTCATAAAATAAAACATTAACTCCAAGAAAGGCACAAATATTGTCTCCAAACAGTCATAACGTATAAGGATGGCCAAACCATTGCTTGCATCTACAAGAAACACGCCTCGACTCACGGTGTGTTATTAGCTTTTTCAATGGACTCCGAAGAGAAGCCGGCCTTCAAACAGAACCTGACCGATGATAACTGTGAAGCCGTAAACACGGGTAACATAAGCCACGGGTAACATTAAACACGGGTAACACAAGCTCCACAGATGAGCCACAGGAATGTACACCACTGTGTTGTCGGAGAAAGGTGAAGCTCTCCAGGTGGAGTTCCTCGCTGATTAAAGACCTGCGATCACCCTGAAAGCAATACCCCAGTTTTGTGTTCTCACACTTGTGTTCTCCTGTTTCCTTCCTCACGTCGTCCATATCGTGGTCCATATCGTGGTGAGCCAGAGCTGTACCGTAGATACAGCTGGGTATAGTCGTTGTGGTGCTTTAGATATGATAGTGACTGTGGTGTGTGTGTGTGCGTGTGTGTGTATGCACGTGTGCGTGTGTGTGTGAAGGTGTGTGTGTGAGGGTGTGTGTGTGAGGGTGTGTGTGTGAGGGTGTGTGTGTACGCATGTGTGTGTGTGTGTGTGTGTGTGCATATGTGTATGTGTGTGTGTGTGTGTGCATATGTGTGTGTGTGTGTGTGAATGTGTAGCATGTGTGTGTGCATATCTGTGTATGTGTGTGTGTTTGTGTTGCATGTGTTTTTTCGTATCTGTGTGTGTTTCTGTGTCTTTCTGCATACATCCTCGTATGCGTGCTTTACTTATGTGTACGTGGAGTGAGTGAATATGGAGTTTAACATCGCTGCGAGAATCTTTCAACCATTTGCAACGATGTGTACGTGAAATAAACATGATAAATGTATGTATTTATGCCAATTCTAGGCATCAAAGCTATGGTTGCAAGCTTGATCAGCTGTCACCAGGAACTACCAACAGAGTATCAGCAATGGCACCACAAGGATTTTATGGATAAACAACACTGTTATCAGCAAGAATGGTAAATCCTCACAGGTTTCATTGCATGTCCAAGAAGACAGAGAAGACTAGAATGCAAAGATAAATAAAAAGGCTAATACATACAGAAGACCTCTTCCACTGTGCAACTTTTTATTTAATCAATTTAGATTATCTGGAGTTTCTTAACTTAACTTTAGGACTCATCCATTAAAATTAAAGTCGTAAATTTACTTTTAAGTCTCATCTATAAAACTCAAAGATACATAACACACAGCACGTTTCCTGAAGTACGAGATAGCGCCGCGTTCTAAGAAGGGGTTCAGCAATGATAGACGGGATCTAGAACATCTTCCCTGGTTCTCCTCGGCAACTCTCAGTGTAGCGACACTGACACGATCAGTACAAAAGATCTTCAGGATGGCTGACTCCAAGATGTCGCCACTCTTCAGCTTCGGAGGGGCAATAACAGCCAACAATTACGGCCATTTTTCAACTTGTCACTTCTCGACTCTGTTTACAGCCAGACATCACAGGAGAGGTGGGAGGTGGGAGGTGGGAGGTGGGGAGGTGGGGGATATGAAGGGAGGGTGGAGGAGGTGTTGGATGGTGGGTTGGGGTGGTGGGTTAGAGAAGCTGGGGGTAGGAAAGTTGACAGAGATGGTTGAGGGTGGGGGAGATGGTGGAAGATAGGGGTGTCACGATTCACTGATGCATCGGTGCATCGCGATCTTACCTCTTGTATCGTGATACGCGATTCTGTCTTTGTAAATTTATTCATAATTTTATTGTGAATCGATTTTTAAATACATTTTCA
>JAUTBZ010155779.1:0-11340 GCA_032361785.1 Lepetodrilus galriftensis
CCCCCCTCCCCATACCTCACCTCCAACCCCCTCACCATCAACCTAAACCTCCATCATTCTGAAACAGGGAAGTCCTTGAAAAGTGATTGTACAAGTTCGCCCTATTCTCCAAGGAAAGTCTATAATCGGCATTTGCTTTTAAAATGTCTTAGTGTTATAGAACCCTCCTCTGTCTTGTGGCTGTGTTGTGAGTCAGCTCGGCGAGTCCTGTTCAAATTTACTGGCCTTATCACCTGTTTTAACGGCTTCCGATATTTCCTGAAAATAGTGATGGGTTCATTAAAACACGTCTCTTGTGGGTTTGTTGATGTCCCCTCATGGATTTCACTGGCAGTGGATCTGACCGATCTTCAGCGGCGGTGGATCTGACCGATCTTCAGCGGCGGTATTGCAAGGGTTGATGTTCACAACAAAAAATAGTTAAATCTCTTTAAATGCCGCTCAATCCTTCTGATGGATGTCTCATGTAAAAACTGTAGTCTCGTACAAGTTATGATTTGTATGGTGTTGTTATACCATAGACAATTCCACCAACTGGTACAAGTTATGATTTGTATGGTGTTGTTATGCCATAGACAATTCCGCCAACTGGTACAAGTTATGTTTTATATGATACTGTTATACCTTGCACAATTTCTGTCAATTGGTGCAAATTATTAGTAAACATGATAGCAAGTAAGGCTAATTTTTCACTTAACTCGTACAAAAAGAATTGAAACCTGAAAATTGTCGGCACCAACACTTGTGAGTGTTGTTCATGTCACTTCCATTATGTTGCTTGTTATGGAAACATCTTGTATAATTGGATTTACCAGTAGTTGTAGACATAATGTTTCTCAAGAAAGTTTTATAATGACCGCTGTGCCATTGACTGTAAGACGTGGAACTCGCATCAATAATTGGTTTAAAAATATACAATAACAAACAAAGATAAATTTAATGTAAATTTCAGCGTACCCACATCTGGTCTCGCTAATTACACCTCATGATTATGAATATAAAGTCATTAAGTTGTTTGTGTCTGCAATAGCCATTGAAAGGTCATGCTGACATTTTTTCTCTCGCCACAATCTTCAAAGTTGTGACAGATAAATCTATAGGATGGCTGGATATTGTAACCTGTGTCTCAACCAATCCAACATCCAGTTACATCATGTGAATTAAGTATAAATATAGGGCTACAGACTCCTTGCATTGATTTTGTACATGTATAGTTATGACCTTTGCTTGACTTGTATGTCTGCTAATACTGTACTACAATGACAGTACCTTGTGTATAGATTACATGAACAATGGTAATAAAAGTATGACATTTCAGAGATTGAAAGAAAAGTAAATACTGTGTGTATACAGGGATAGATAGTTACCATATTTACCTGTCATATCAATAATAATAGTAATGTATAATGAAACAAGAATATGTTATGTTTTTAGCTGTTTTGAATGTGAAAACATGATATATTATTTTTCATGTATCATATATTATTGTGCATAGAAAGTATATAAAAAAAATTAAGTTCTTATTTCTATTTTTCTTCACCGCTGGCCAGATGGTATTGTAGGTGAGTATATACTGTATTGTTGTGTTTACAGTCTGTGTTTCTGCACATAGAGATCCTCACTGCGTACCTATTACTACAATGCCTCATAGCTTCAGTAGTATGAATGCATAGCTCCAGTATATACACAGCAGTAGTAATAGTGCACTGCAAAATATCATTGTTTTTTTCTTTGTTATTTATTCATCTCAAATGGGTGAAATATTTCTGCAGCAATGTTAAACTCCATAATCACTCACTTTATTATTTTTTAAATTTGTTACTATTTATTTTTAATTTTTAATTTTTATAATTTTATTTTTTTATTTTTATAATTTATAATTTTATTTTTAAAACATTTTTTTTTTAAATAGGGGTTTAGGACAACTTTCAAGATTCCTTCACTTATATTACAGCTTGTTATGTGGGAAATGAGCAACATCTGTTGCGCTGAATGTTGCAGTATACCTGCGAGTACTGGCTGGTACTGACAGACCAAGGATGACGACTGCATTGCCGCGGTACAGAGATAGCCTATATTTACTATCATTATCCTGTCTAAACTTTCACAAGCATCGATGCCTGGATCCCAGGACAGGATTTGAACCCGGGGCCCATGGCTCTGAAATCCAAACGTTCTACCATTGCAATACCACCAGCACCCTCAGCTATCGTAGTGCACAGCTATCGTAGTGCACAGCTCATACATATATATCTTGTCTTGTGTCTTCCCAAAATCATTGTTAGAGACACTCATGTGTTCATATCTATAGCATAGCTTCTTTGGCTTTGGTTTCTTGTCTACTGACTTACTACAGTGCTCCCTCGATATAACGCTGAAGTTGAGGTCCATGACATGCCACCCACGTTATAATACCCACATTATATCAACAAATATAATTGGAGAAAACAAAATAATAATTTTTTAAATTTTTAAATTTTTTAAAATGGGGTCCACTTTGGACCCCGCGTTGTATCTGAATCTGCGGTGCATTGAAGGGTGTTATATCGAGGGAGCACTGTACTCCCCTTTTGAGAAATGCAGGCCTGGGCACCACAGTATGAAAAGGTGTAACTCTATGGTAGCCTTATTTGAATTTACTTTTACAGTGGTTTAGTTTTTTTTATTGTACCACCCATTTAGACCTATAGTAGTAATTATTTGCAGTATCATTTCTATTTTATTTTTAATGTATTTTATTGACATTTGCAATATTTTAGCTGTTTTCTCGTTACCAATAATAACCCATACCATTTTGAAATGTATCTGCATTTTAATTGAACCACCCATTTATCCCTGACATATATAAATCTAAATTAAAATATAAATCTCAATTTAAAAATTGCACCCATTTCAGTTGGCAGATGTGCGGGTCATTTTCATTACACGTAATACCTGGCTATTAGTTCACACTGGCCCATCTAAGCACAGGTTACCTTAACCTCCATTTCAATCACTGTCACCAGTTGGGAAGTTACATCACCAGCTTCGTGCAGCAAGGGAAAAAATACCGGATCCAATTCACAAAGTGGCCCGCACAGTCAATGATAGGCTCCACTCAGCGTGGCTCACGTGATTCCACGTGATAGATGGGCTTGTATTGAACTGCACAGGGGCTTGTATTGAACTGCACAGGGGCTGCAGAGAGTGTCGTGTTACAGAACCGATATATATATATATATAGTGACATCAAGTGAGGCAGAGTGACATCGTGAATGAGTATGTTTTGATAACGGGGGTGGGGGGTGTTATGGGTGGGGGATGTTACGGGTGGGGTTGGGGGGTATTATTAAGAATAGATGTACGAGATCTGGTACGGTGGTCATGTTTTATTGAATAACTGATTGAAACCAAAAATGTATTTTCAGTGGCGTTGAAGTTATATATTTTATTTTATTTTATTGTATTTTATTATTATACATTTGCATCGAATGGGCTGGTGGGGGGGGATTACTAAAAGAATAGATGTGGTATGGTGGTCATGTTTTATTGAATAACTGATTGAAACCAAGAATGTATTGAATGGGGTTTGGGAGAGGGTTATAATTTAAAAGAATAAATGTATGAGATGCAGTATAGTGGTCATGTTTTATTGAATAACCGATCATGCTTAAAATAATGTGTTTTCACAGTTGGTTTGAAGTTATGCATGATGGTCATGTTTTATTGAATAACTTATTGTGCTAACATCTAATGTATTTTCACAGTTGGGGTTGAAGTTATGCACATGTATCGATACCTGTGTTTCTGGCGGTTGTACACGAAGCGATTGTCGAGCCACAAAGCAACTACATTATTTGTCAGCCTGGCTGAGAATTTGATCTACGACAAACTCCTTAAATTTTATTTCCTCCTACGAAAAATGCACTCAACTTTAAATTGATCCAAATAGACATGTTACCAATAAAACGAGATGTAACACGAGAAACTTATCAAATCATCATCTAACAACGTTCTGTTTCACAAAGACCGATAGTGTTTCAAATTAGTTGGTTTATTTCTCTCTCGCGACAGATAGATGACGACATTTTTCACACAGTCTTCACTGAAGCCATCTCTAATGCTATAGCATGCATACACAGAATATTGATGGCCTAAAGAAAGTATGGGACTAATGAAGAGAAAACAAACCTAGGAATGGAGGGGGAAAAAACTCCGACCCCGCTTTTTCTCCAGGGTTAACTAGCTGATTATCACTTTTCTTCATCATGTGACCTCCCAAGTTTCACCTTCACTCATGGCTTACTTGCACAGTGACATCAGATATTTTCAGGATGAGCTGTCATCTTTGATTGGGCTGAGAAGTTATTACTTTAGCGATGATTCAACAAATCGATGCGAACGTAAGCGTGGCACGTGCAACGCACACTCGGCATTCCGTAGGCCATCTTTGATGTGCAGTGTCGGAATCAAGAGCTTCATGGTCGCCTTGTTAATAAAACCTCTCGCCATTTAGGTCAATAATCGTACTTAGCGTTTGTGGAGCCAACTGGTTTTAGTTTACACGGATCAGAATCGGCAAGGACAAGTTAATTCGATCAAGAATACATTTGGAAGTTTTTCTGAAGAGTGAGTAATGATGAAGTACTTGGATGGTTTTTGCATGGAACACTGTGGCCATCGCTGCCGCTGTCGGTGCTATTGGAAGTAGTTGTTAGTGCTGAAGGAAGCTGGCATGTTATTTGTGTAATGGGTTTGATAATCAATGGATTATGCTAGAAGATGCTCTCAAAACACAACCGTTTAGCACAGATTCGATTTTATTTTCAATGTTTATTTTTAAAGTGTTATTCTCTAAAATCTTGCGTCATATATTTGTGTGTTTTTTTTCCATTAATCTTTCTATTTCATATAAAAAATTGAATCTAATTTAGATTATATCAGGTACGTAGAATTCGTCTTTGGAAACGGCACAAGTGCAACGTGTCTTCAGAAATCTCACTTTAACGACTTCAGCTTTTTCGAATATGCGGAGGAGTTAAATATCTCAAACTGTATCGGAGTTCTTTCAACTGATGGCAGCTGATGATAGCCCACTGTAGGGAGGAGGTGTCATCCTATTGATGTAGGGTAAATGTCACGATGACGTCAGGTACTGAAGTATACCCTAGTCTAGGCATATGTACCTGGTGTCGAAAAGCTTCAAGTGTGTGGGTAGTAGCGCAGTGATAGAACCGTGTACTTTGGCGCCAAAGGTTAAATCTCATCCTGGGAGCCCGACATCAATGTTCACGAAAGTTACCTTTCTGACACGATATTGATAGGATGCTCTGTCTGTACCATGGCAATGCACTTATCATCCTTGGTCTGTCAGTACCAGCCGGTGCTTGCAGGTTTACTGCTATGGATGTTGTTGGTTTCTTCCTTCCCTAAACTGACAAGCCATGATATTAGTGAAAAAAAATTGAAAGCGGTTCTAAATCCCAATTTAAAAAAACCCTTAAAAATGTGTGTGGTATGTTTCCATGAAGGATGCTCATCAGAATGTGATGATCATACATATGGAAGTCTCTCCTCTGAAATTTCTTGTTTTGTTTTGTATTCCAAAGAGAAGATTGGCACAGTAGTTGGCACATCAGACTATGACATAGGGCACAGGATTGACTATTGTAATTGTTATTCGGACAGTCTCACGAGTTCTGAGTTTGAATCCTGTTATATGGCACAGAATTGTCTATTGTAAATTGTTATTCAAACAATCCCACAAACTGGAAGGGATAGTGTCCAACATCTGTGTCCATGCTGTGTGGCCACCCTGTCGTGGCTTGTGGATCTCAGTTCCTACGGTTTTTCCTCCCACCTCAAGCATACACCGCCTTTACTGAATTCCCTGTATAATGCCACAACTCACCCACACACTCACTGCTCATTTCTCTGGAATTCTTCGACTCCGGCCTACTGATCGACCCGAACACACCATTGTGCTACCTACACTGCCAGAATATGAATGGATGGCAAGATCATGTTTCTGCGTCCATACCTTGTCTCGTTGTTTCGTGTCAAACATATATCTTCATGAACAGTGGAGTGCACTCAAACGCATCCCTCCTTCTCTGTGTCTTGTTTTATGGGAACTTCTGACTATCGAGAAGAATATACTGTATAACAGTTGCAGTGATATCTCATCCTGAAGACTCGACTTGTCTGTGTTCCGTTATGTTCTGCCATGTCTTGCAATATGATCTATCTGTATTGCATTATGTTAAAGGTCTGTTTAAATCAAATGTACTCACTATGAATAGGTAGTTTGAAAGCGTATCATACCACCTTTCTTTTTAAATTCATAATTTTAAAGGTATTTCTTTTAGAAATTTACTCGCTGTGAATAGTAGTTTAAGACATCATCCCACAAATTTTGTTTATTTTTATTTTTTAAAATTTTATTTAAATACAACAATATTGAATATTAATAATAACATTTGTTTTTAAAAATATAGCTGCAGGACTTATAATAACTAAGAAACAAAAGAAAAAGTACACTTGGTCTCAAATTATGTTATATCATAAAATTATTCTACTAGCCTTATGTGAATTAAAACATCTGTTTTAATATTGTTATTCCTCTGTCAAATATTGTATGTCCATAACTCTCTGAGAACAAACACCGTGAAAACTATGATATCATGTTTGCATATCTAATTCTGTTATGATTACTATCATAGCAAAAACTATTGTTATCAGGATCCTTCAACATCTTCAATGGTCTTCTATGGGTCTCTTTGATCTTCTGGCAGCGTCATCATTCCCAGCCACGTTCGTTACGTATAAACACGGATAACGAGGCCGATCGGCGAGAAATCGGCGAGAAATACTTCACAAATTTCCTTCAGTCAATATTATGAATGCATTCCTGTTAGTGCGTCCCTTGTAGGAAACACAAGAAGTTTCCATAATATCGCAATCACAACAGTTGAACAAAGTGTAGCTTGAGGACATTGCTTGGTAGCTTTTTTTTCTCGCCCAAGTTTGTAACGTAAAAAATTGCTTGTGGCTTGTTCTACATAGTGTATTGATTGTCTGTAACCCCACTTATTTCAGACATGTTTGTAAAAAAAAAATAGATATTTTATTTTATTTATGATAATGAACCTATAGCCTCAGGATAAAATTGTATAATTATTAAAGTTAGATATTTTTTAAAGATCAATTTTGGTTACTTGGTTGTTATTTTTAATCTTGAATGTAAAATATAAATTATTATGACATTGTACTCAGATATTTTGTCAAGTTGTTTATATTTATATACATAAGACTATGACATGCAGGATTCATGTTTCATCAACTTAAGATAAACAATTTAACAATTTTAACAATTTGTCTTTTATTCTAATATTTGGAAAGAAATACACAAATGGTCCTGTGCATTGCATGGTTGACTGATCAGGTTGAAGTAAAGCACGTTTGAGCACGGCTGATGCTTGGATGGTTACCGATACTACCTGATCGTATCTAGGATTCGTTCCTGCCCCACGCTGAATCATAAGCTGAAAAACATGTGGTGTGACCATAGGCAAGTGGCTTAATTTGAATATGGCTCTGTTCACCCAGCAGAGAATGGGTACCTGGAAGGATGAGATGGACATGTGAATGATAACATTGTAGCTCCTTGAACGGCAGCTAGGGTTGTATACTCCCCAGGGAGTTGAGAAGGAATTGAGTGCATACAGATCCATTGACCGGGGTAATAATGTACAGCGCCCTTAGCATGCTGTGGTGTGGATTTGGCATTATATAAGACTGCACATTATTATTATTATAAATCAGAATTTATATATTTTATTTTCCTAGTTAAAATATAGGATGGTAAAACAATAATTTTAAAAAAAATCATTCTATGAATACTAATGTAAGTTACAGTAAATTTAATTTTAATGCGTAATCCCAGATAGGTAATTTGAAGTGACACTGTTTTGCTCTTTCGCAGTGTTAAAGCATAGATCTAGTAAGGAGAAAAAACATGGGTGAAAAGTACATGTTGGTTTATCAGAATACAAGACTTGAAATCTAATAATGCAAATAAGGCAGGCACATCTCCTCTGGTTAAGGTTCCACCTACCCACATCTCGACAGCCAATACAATTCTCATTACCATTCACCACTCGGCATTCCAATCCCAAGCACTTCCCAGTCTCCGGAAACCATTAAAAAATTTACCTTTAAAAAAAATACATGGCCTGCATAAACTTGGACTGCTTTATTCATGGAAAATAGAGGTCAAGGTTGAACTTGTCATCAATGCAGGATGGCAACAGGAACCGATTATTACAACGTAAAATTTTAAATCAGTCGTGGCAAATTTGCAATTCTTTTCAACGTTCTTGCTATCGGAGGAATTTTTCCATCATCACCCTGTAGTACTGTAGTATTGGTTTTACGGCATTGACTTTGGTAGTAAAGATTTCAGGAAGTTTTCCGATCGAAGCAAAAATTGGGCAGTGGCTCTTTAAGAAATCAGTGTTTATTGGGGCTGAATATAGCCTATGTTTCCCTGTAAGTGCAATTGATGTATATTGGAAGTTAGGAGTCGGACAATAAATGCTATTGACTTGCACGTGGATTTAGTTTGGGTCAATGATGTTGCATTAAATAGACGTGTTGTAGAGAATTTCAGTTAAGATTAGGTAAAGTTGGTCCAATTACGGTTGGTTCAATTTGTCAGAGTGTGTCTGAAGTCAGAATCGACTTGCTTTAGAGCTTCATCGAGGCAAGTGGATTCACGTGAGCAAATTTCATAATGGGGCTGCTCCTTTCTAGCTGTTCTGTCTGTTCTTTCTGTCCAACACATGCACAGTTACCAAGGATCAACACCGCACAGTGTAACTGTGCATGCGTCGGACAGAAAGTACAGACAGAACAGCTAGAAAGGATCAGCCTCATACATACTGAGAAACAAACAAAAAACATGGAGTGTTACTTGGAAAGAAGCTGACTGTAACATTTGGTACATTATTTTATTCAGTATTTGTCACATTTTCGCTGATATAGTTCACTGGGCTCCATACTTTTCTTTGTTTGAATACATTTATCCAAAGATTTAATAGAAGAAACATTTTAGCGTATAATAAACGTAACTTATTTTTAAAGTTAATAACTAGTAGGAGATACAAACCTGAAATGCTTAACACTGAAACCTTTCTAGGCTGAAGGACTGCTAATGTGATGTTTTCTGATCCCCTGAAAATAGAAATGAAAGATACTATCTGCATTATCATATACGGAAAAGTAAATACATTTTAAGGTAGTTCATTTAACAACTTGAGTTTTAAAAGTGTCTCTGAAACGGCACCATGCAATCCTGGGATTCGAATTGCTGAATTCGAGTTGCTGAATTGAAAGTCCAATGCTTTACTGACAGCCAAAGGGGAACCCGACTGACCGAAATCAGCAAAGGGGAACCCTACTCACCAAAATCAGTAAAAGTATATTTTATATCACACACTAAATGTTTACTCACGATGCAAATTTTCCAGCTTCTAGTTGCAATATTGGATTGGGGAATGCATGTTCAAGCATGACATCCTGAGGCTTAAAGCCGCTAAATCCTCCGTCTGTCTTGACAGGCGACGGGTTGTAGATCCTCAGAATACCATTGTAGCTGCCCAATACAATCTTGTCTGGAAATAGAACACCACAATATACTACTATTTCACTAATTAACAGGCTACCTAACCCTCCCCCTGCTAGATTAGACAAAGATACTTAGGGCATCTCCCGTTGTCTCTAACATGGAAAGGGTCATACTCAAACGATGACGCTACTGTAGTACAGTATAACAACTACAGTCAAACCACATTATAACAGGTTTTCCACCTACCGGTCGACCGTTAACCAATACAAAGTTCCGACCATATGAAACTGGAATCCGATGATCTGGTTATTTCGCTTACTAGTCAGAAGTTAACAAATACGGAAGTGTCCTGTGTATAACAGAGTCTGACTGTACTAGGATTGATATACATTTGATTATTTTTTTTTTAATCATACAAGATTGTTATCAGTTTATAAACCCAGTGAAGTCATCAGAAAAATACTAAATAATATTGACATAAAAATATTGGGATTCCATCTCGGTAATTACACACCGATGTCATCGGCACTGTTGTCAATGTTGGCGACACACAGACATCCCAGGTCAAACTCCTCGTCCTCTCCCACAGTCACGGACCACCAGTCACGGATCTTGAACAGCGACATCACTCACCCTACAAAAGTATGACAGAAAATCACTGAACATGTATTTCTTCTGTTAAAAGGAATAAATCTATTAAAGATGTCAATAACAATTAATATGCTACTGTAAAATATGTTGAGAACTCTGAAGTTAGGGTACGCTTCCAATGAATCCCACGATCATCCTACTAAAGTGCAAGCCTTTAGTATCACAGCACTTGAATATCCACACAATAAAACATCACTATCAAATATACCCTCTCTGACAACACTGTAAATACAGCATTTACAGTGTTGTCAGAGGGGGTATGCTGTTATAGTGATGTTTTATTGCATTGCATATTCAAGCGCCTGCCGTGTGCTACATTATTGATATTATGTTCCCCACTGTGGCTATGACAGTTTCAAAACGATTTTGAAAATTGATACGTTGTCACCCGCATTGGAGCTAGCATATTGCCATCATCGATTGTAATTAGATGCGAAAGGTATTTGACAAGTGATATGACTGTCGACAATGTCAACCAGCTCAGCTGGCGACAGTTTGTTTACAAAATCACGACATGTGATCAACAAGATTTTACAACTTCCAACAACATTGTGTAGTACCTTCCGATACACGCTCTATTCCAGTGAGTTACAGCACTGTTAACTAAGAATATAGGCACTATACACTAAATAGCATTGATTGACTGTCACATTGTAAACAAGCTTTGATAAAATGACAAAGTCGTTTCCATCTAAACATTTCTGCTAGTTCCAGCTATGCGTGCAAGTGCGCATGCGTAACCGGAAATAGGTTTCGAACGATGTTATTAATACTGAAAAGATAACAACATTCGCATTGCTGATTTTATTAGACTATGAACAATTAATGAAGGATAATGTTTCAATAACCAATAAACTCTACCGTATTAGATATCTATCTTATACTTCTCGTGGCCGAGATAATGGTATATACTACTTGTAATACAACTATTATTATGAGCAGGTGCCCTCAAAGTAATCTGTTTCAAGATTGTATAATGATTGTCAACTTATAAATACAATCTAAGTCAATACACACACACACACACACACACACACACACACACACACACACACACACACACACACACACACACACACACA
>JAUTBZ010155790.1:0-11339 GCA_032361785.1 Lepetodrilus galriftensis
TCCTGCCCTAAACTGACAAGTCGTGATATTAGTGAAACATTCTAGAAAGCGACTTTAAACCCCAATACAAAAAAAAAAAAAAAAAAAAAGGAAGACAACTCAAATTACATATGGTGCATTTGAAACATACAGAGTGTTAAAGATGATTCCTCTAACTGTGGAGCAATGAATTCTTTCTTTCTTTTTGGAAATTTACTTTTAAGTGTTAACCCTATCCATGCTGGATTAGGTACATGTACTGGTCTTTATGGCATCTCTGGTTGCCTTCAGCATAGAGAGGGTTAAATTGTACCCACATACTGATGACGACCAGTGTCATGTTATTTCTGTTGATGAGCTGTTTGTCCACACCATTTTCATATGAAGTTTGGTTGCATCAATTACATTTTAAGGAATTGGGATTGTTAGAATTTTTATTTTTTAGTATCGTGTGATAAATTGCTATCTTGAATTCAGATATTGACTACTATATAAATAGCCTACAGAAGGACATCGTCTACATTTCTCTGTTAGACCAAGTGCAGAAATCCAGTGAAAATATCAAAATATCAAAATATCAAAATATGATGATGTACCGGTAAAGTAGACTACATTCTTAAACTAAGAGATTTAGGTTTTTATGTAATAAATAAAATATTCAAGTTTTTTTCTCACTCTCATAGTGTGGGAGGGTCAATATTTTCTCATGAGAGAAAAACTTGGATATTCTGTCTCTATGACAGTGACTATATCTATGTACTGTATATCATTTTGTTGTCATATTGACAGGCTGTCCTGCAATTCTACTTATTCCTGCTTTATCTTTTGGATACCATCCCATTTTCCAGTTTTATTCAAAATACCTACTGTTTTTCTGCTCTATCCTACTTTTGCTTTCCCCACACACAATTTCAAAATGCTGCAAATTTATATAAATATGACTTGTACATTGCATTACATTAATTTGTGGAAGTAAACTATTTTTGGGAATTTTAGTTTTTGTGGCATGACACTCCCAATTTGTGGTCAACATTTTTACACTTTCAAAATCAATCTAAGATGGACTTTTGACTATGACATAAAACGTTTTACAGGCATTGCAAGATTGTGTGGATTGTAGTTATTAGTGATGAATAGCCATTTTAACATGTTTAGTTTTATGTTGAAAAACAGTATTATTATGTTAACAGTTTTTGTAACTGTAATTCGTACTTTGTCATACTATTTCATAACAGTGTTCTGGGTAGTCTGTTGTCAAGGACTAATTGTTAAATTGCTCAGTGCTAGAAAATGCAAGATACATGTCAAGTTTTATCAGTCAACACTACCGTATTCGATGTATTAAACGCCCTGCTCCAATAAACGCCCCCCTTAACTATTTTAATTTAAAAAAAAAATAAAAATATTTATTTTTATTTATTTTTCCCAAAAATGTTTTTTACATTATTTTCCCAAAGGATTTAATGCTGGAATTTGGGAAATTCTTTCTAAAGACTACTGTTTGTGATCCAGGAAGTTTTTCTGATATAAAAATTGTTGTTTAAAAAAATAAATTAAATAAAAAGTGGTTTTTTAAAAATCTTTTATTTTATTTTTCGTACTTTAATAAACTCCCCCCTAAGTCAATTAAATCCATTTTCTTAACGCCCTGGGTGTTTAATACGTCGAATACAGTAATAGTAATACTTCAATAGCATACAGAAGTCACAATAATTTGAAAGAGATTACGTAATTTCACAATAATGTACCAATTTTCTTGGGATTTATCTAATTTCTATCGAAAGGTTGCATTTTTGTACTTTCAGTATGGTTACTGTGTATAATATAGTCAGCTTGCAATTTTCATTACACTGCTTTCTAGATCTTTAGTTGTAGAAACCTTTACGATACTCTTGACATCACTACTAAATAACAATCTGCATGTAGATGCATTTTTTGCATGCTACATTTTCTACGGCTGCGGTAGGTATCTCATGAAGTTGTGGGGCTACGGCCGCCGTATCCTAGCCATAGAGCAAATGTGACTTAGGCATTAGTTGCTACTCTTATTGAGAACTGGAAGACTGGTTCAGCTGTACTGCTGGGGTCAGACAAGGACACATCATCTATCCTCTCCTATTTTCATTTTCTGTGAACAAGTTTGTCACAGAAATGCCTAAATGTAATGGAGTATTTATGTCTGAAGATGTAACTATGTATGTTCATTGCTTTTTTTTCTGATGATATGGCAAGGAGACTACAAATAAAAGCCCAGATGAACTCTTTATTGCATTTTTATGATTCTACGTCTAAATATTACTAAATCAAGAAGTATTGTATTCAGAAATGAAAGACAAATGAAAATTTACTTCTTCAAAAGTTGCCACATCAAAGTAGTTTCTTACTATAAATAATTAGGTCACATATTTATTCTGAAAACAATATGGACAAAGGTAGTAATTACTTTCAAAACAAGCCCATAATGTATGTGGAAATATGGCTATCAATATGTTGGAAAGGAATTCCATTCTATTATGGAATGCTTTTCATATAATGATTTTAAGAAAGCCATGATAGCATGTAATAGATATCATGCTATATGACCATATATACAAAGTTTGTTAATCTGATGAATTCTACAAGCCCAGATACTATACTATATCTGTCAAAATATTTTGAGTACAATTTCATGCCCAAGCTCAAATTCTATGTAGGGATTTGTGAACAAAACCTTGAGTTGAGCATGAAATTGTACTAAAAAAAAGGATTTGTGATCTCTGGGCCAGGACATTCAGTTGAAAGGCAAATTAATTTAAATTAAATAAAAAATGTAAACAAAATATGAATATAATGTGGTTTACTTGCAGTGCGAACGCAGAGACGCAGGACTATCACCGACATCACCAGCCCACGTCTCCCCACGCATACTACATCCTGGACCTGTACGCCGACCAGGTGGGCGCCACTCGCCACTCTCTCACTCACACCCACGTGTCGTATCTCAAAGCTCTCATAACTATTATGAGACCACTGCGATCTCAAAGTCATCAGTTATACACTACTGTCGGGCATTTACGAGAGTGCTATCGTCTCTGTGTGGATATGAGAGTGAGAAACGATACCCTGGGCATCCATCCCTTTTAGAAGTTTTTGTAACCATGAAAAGACTTCTCTTGAGGTCGATAGGTCTGTTAGTGGATAAAAAAAAAGTACATCAGATAATATTATATCATTATCTGACCATCGTTTGATATCATAATTGGCTCATGTATTTCAAAATTTATTTTAATTATCAAAAAGAAATTATATTATTTTGTTATTACTATAATTTGGCATTAAATGCATTGATGCCCCTATTTGTTATATTATCTCGGCAAATGGAATAATTTTTTATTTAAAAAAAATAAAAATTTATCACAGCATCTGTATGTTGCAGTCGCTGGTGTGTAACCCCGCCATGATGTATTTCCGGACCGAGGGCGAGAACACCATCACAAAGAGACTGCTGCTGAGGGGAGACTCCGAGGGTCGAGTGGTCATCTGGAAACTGCCGGAGGTGTCCGAGAGACAGATGACCCTCGTCCGCCAAGAGAGCTTTGACCGGCTGCCAGGTACGTGACTTACAGTTGACTCTAGCATGGCCGACTAGCTTGAAAATCTATGGAAAATAATTCAGGAGACTGACAATTCTTTCATTCAGAATATTTGTTGATTATATTTCTTTCATTTTTCATCTGATCACCACTGGATGAACTTTATTATTTTTAATATTTATTTATTTTTATTATTATTATTATTTCTTAAAATTATTATCATTATCATTATATTCTTTTTCATCTTATTATTATTATTATTATTATTATTATTATTATTATTATTATATATATTCTTTTTCATATTATTATTATTATTATTATTATTATTATTATTATTATTATCATTATTAGTATTCTTCTTCCATATTATTGTTATTATTATCATGGTAATGTGGAGTGTTAGTTTGTATGTTATACATGTCTGGTGTTGTAGCTCTACCGCCGCGCTGTAAGACCACGCTACAGGAAGTGTGGGATCAGTTGTACAGAGCACCGGCCGGGGTTCTCGACGGTCTGGTCAGTCACGTTCTCTCGCTACTCTTATCTTCTCACCTACTGAATGCTGACACAATCAAAGTTGTTCAAGATACTAAGAATATATATTTCTAAAAATACAACGTTCAGAATTTTATGTTGATCAGATTATCATAGTAGCATCGGTTCTACTTGTATACCATGACCATATTTTATTTATATGAATTTTTTAGACATTTTTATGGACATGATTCCCAGTCTACTTCATCTGATGTTGGAATTACATATTCTACATGTACGTCATTTACACCATGTTATTTATTCTTGAATACAAAGTCATTACTTACTTTAAAATCATCTTCTTGTCATACATTGTCTGACTGTAGTAGAATTTGATCTTAGATTCATAATATTTACATCTATAAATACTTCTCGCGTGCAGTGTGACGAGAACAAGAAGTCCCTGCACATCTCGTCCACCATCTACATCCCGTCACAAGGCAAGCTGGTGTGTGGACGCATCAACGGCAGCATCGTCATCGTGCCGGCCACCCAGAGCGTCATGCTACAGCTACTGGCCACCAAGCTTCTCACTCCTAGCAGTAAGTGCTGGCCCGTCCAGGAGTCACCTTCCCCAAGCTATCGTATACGCAACTTTGTGGGGGGGGGGGGGGATTTGGCTCTTTCGCCTTCATCATATATTCCTCCACAAAGGTTTAACGATGTCGTTACATGTACGATAGCTTTGGGAGCATGGCCATTAGATTGTGTCTCATCTTAGCATCGCCGTTAGTGTGCTGGACAATATAGGAACATAGGAATCTGGTACGCATGTGCGACATATGTTGTGCGGAGCAAAATCGTAATTAAGTAATTCAGATTGTAATCGTTCTCCACATGATAACCGAATGTGACAAGTGTTCTGGGAAAGTAATGTAATACAGTGCTCCCTCGATATAACGCTGAAAGTGGGGTCCATGACATGCCAACCGCGTTATAATACCCGCGTTAATTGGAGAGAAAAAAAAAAACACTTTTATTTTTTATACCCCGCGTTGTATCCGAATCCGCGGTGCATCGAAAGGCGTTATATCGAGGGAGCACTGTAGAAATAGCCAGTGTATCATCCAACATTTATCTGTCCTCCCTCTCTGTTTCTAGACATTCCCACCAAGATACTACAGGGTCACGACGGCCGTGTCACGTGTCTGCTGTATCCGTTCAATGAGAGCGCTCGGTACGAGTCACAGCACCTTCTGTCCGGTGGGGCGGACTTCTCCGTGATCCTGTGGGACATGAACTCCGGCTACAAGATCCACACGTTCACGGTGCACGGTGGGGAGCTCACACAGATGCTGGTGCCTCCTAGTAACTGCAATGTGAGTCAAATACAATACACAATCTTGTATCCGTAGATTTAACTGCAATTTGAGTTAAATACAATACACAATCTTGTATCTGTAGACCTAGGCTGCGTCATTATGAAACATGGCTATAGTAACAGGACACTCAACTAGAATTAGTTATGAGAGTATATCTGGAGCAAATTGCTGATCGTAGACAACATTAAAAGTAATATTCCATTTCCATTTCCAGACGCGGATATTGTCGTCGGTATGTTCAGTGGCCAGCGATCACTCTGTCGCTCTCCTGAGTCTGAAGGAGAGGAAGTGCATCATGCTGGCAGGGCGCCATCTGTTTCCCGTGCAGACAATCAGGTGGCGCCCTCTGGATGACTTCATGGTGGTCAGCTGTACGGACGGCACGGTGTATGTCTGGCAGATGGAAACAGGTGTGTACAGAGTGCTACTCTCACCACGTATTCACTCACATAATGAAGTGGGTTTTTTCAACAGAAAATCATTTCATTGACTAACACTTACCCAATAATGTAATTTTTTAATGGGTTAAATATTTGGGTTTCTTTTAAGATAATTTTATATATAATTCTGATGATATGTATTAGTGAGGGTGCTTAATTAGACGAGCATAGACATAAGAACTACTCGATTTGTCTGAAAGCAGCTAGCCGTTTTGCCAGAGGCCTGTTCAGGAGGGGGTTTACACTTCATATGTGACGTCATGCGTAAACTAGCCCTCCTGAACAGGCCTCTGGTGTGTCACATGATGGCGAAAGTGCAAATAAAGTAACTCGGCCAAAGTGCGGCGGTCACTAGATACTGGCGCAAATCAGCTAGATAAAGCAGTCTAGCTGCGGGAAGTACCTAAACAGCGCATGCCAAACCTAGTCAATTTTGGCAACAGAACTGCTACTATAGACAGACAGACAGACATTGAGGAAGCTAGTGCTGAGGAGAGTCGATGTTTGTTTCCTAGGTCACCTGGACCGAGTGGTCCACGGTATCACGGCGGAGGAGATCCTCAACAACTGCGACGAGAACGCCACCCCCATGGAGAGCCTCACCAACCCTAGCCTGACTCTGGCCCAGGCCTTGAAGCGTCGTAACCTGGCCACCTTCAAGAACCTCGCCCAGCAGAAGCTGCAGTCCCAGCAGCAGCAGCAACAGCAGGCGCAGCACCAGCAGATGATGCAGCAGCAGCGACATCCACCGCCAGAGCTGCTCAAACCTACCGGGTACCCACTGCTTATACAGGGCGTCCGCACAAACACTCACGATCCAGACTCGCACGTGCTCTTCTTTGATACGGAAGCCCTGATTGGTAGGTTAGACGACATCCCCATTTTGTGTTGAAAGATCACAGAGGAACACATAGAATATCGCAGAAATCAGTGTGAAATCTAAGTAAATCTCTCATTCATTTGTTCTATTATGAAAGATCTAAGGAAACCTTTTTTGACTGTCACTTTGATTTATGCAAAACCATCTTTTCTATCTGCCTTTTGTGTATTTTAGTGATGTAGTGTGCTGGCTAACGTGTGTGTTTAATGTGAGAGCGATTGGATGTAGAATGACGATGGTTTACATGTGTATTTAGTGTGGGTGTATAACGTGGTTGTGTTTCTCTCCAGTACAACTGCTGACGGAGGAGTACGCTACCATGTCGCCAGGCGAGCTCGAGGCTCGCGGTCTTATCGGGATGACCGATGACCAGCTGAAGTCCGGGAACTTGGAGATGACCGATACTCAGCAGAAGCTCATGGGTCAGTACTTTACTGTGACGTCCGGCTAATAGTTTCCTCTTGAAACGTTGTTCAGTTATTCATAAGAACAGATGTAATTTAGGGTATTCATCTGTAGACAGTTTTGCATATAAAATAGAATAGCAACTTCTTACTTTGCTTCGGTCGTCGCAAATTGGTGAAAGATTCACGCAGCAATAACTCCATAATAACTCGTCCACTTTGCTTTGGTTGAGTATTTATGACACTGTAAATCCTTTTTTGTTCCAGGTTTCATAGCCAAGGCCAAGGAGAAGGCAGAGACTGTCGGTCAGAAGATCCAAGCCAAGGTGGAGACCACGGGAATGCTTCCCCCTCAAACTGGCCGCTCGTCCCCTGCCCGGCTGCACGGCAACCACCCCCACGGAAGCTGCGTGCGGCCAGACGGCATCTCCATCACCGACAACCTGACGCTGGAGATCGCCCAGTTCTTCATGTCCTGCCTACACGCATGGGGATTGGATCCCGATCTCGACCGACTGTGCATCAACAAGCTGGGCCTCCTCAAGCCTCAGTGCCCCATCTCCTTTGGGCTGCTGTCACGACAAGGTCACATGTCACTGATGCTGCCGGGCTGGCACAAGAGGGTCTGTCAGGAGGAGTTGTCCATCCTGGGCGGGGACGGGGGGACCTCTAGAACCACCCTGGCAGACCAGGTCAGGTCGGCGGCCATGAGAGGCATGGACAAGAGCACCGCCGACGACTCCAGCAAGAAGACGCTGTTACAGCAGCGGTCGGGAAGTGTTCCTTTCGACGTGGAGCACCTGCTGTTTGGCGAGGCCGACCTCGAGCACGCCTCCGCCTCCCAGACGGCGGAGGAGCAGACGGCCGTCGTCGGGAGACCTCCTCCCGAGTCGGCAATGCAAGCAGAGACAAAGATATTCTCGGCAAAGGCTCGATGGAAGATCTCGAGCAGCGTGACGACCCAGCATCTGCTGAGCGTCATCTCCGTCGCCAACACGCTCATGGGCATGAGTCACGCCAGCTTCATCTTCGGGAGACGAGGAGCAAAATCTAGGAGGTAATATATGAGAGGAGATATCTTCAAGACTGTTGTGCATCAGTGTCACGCTGAATTAAAATTTTCGTAACACTTTTCTATGGTCGCAAATGAGTGAAATATTCCAACAGTGACAAACTCCATAATCACTCACTCAGTCTATTTTCTAATTCATCTATTTTTTAATTCATGGCACATCTGAATTGGTACATCCAAAATACCCCCTGTATAAACGTTCAATGTACCAAATGCCCTTGAGTTATATACTGATACTGTACTGGCCCAGCCTTCCACAGAACCGTAGCACTACAAGAGTTGTAACTTCACGTTAACATATGGGAGTTACGACTCTCGTAGCGCTATGAGTGTTCTGTGGAAGGGGACACACAGGTCAGTGACGTCCCTTGTCTCGTTGCTACAGCGGCCACCACGGCCTGTTGGCGACGGACACCGACAGCGGCAGTGAGGACGAGGACACCGGGGGGGTGCTGCAGGCGCAGATCAAGCAGGGCTGGAGTCTGCTGGCCGCGCTGCACTGCGTACTACTGCCGGAGCTGGTGGGAGCCAAACATTACCAGTCTCCGCAGCTAGAGATGCTGGCACGCAGGTGGCAGGACCGCTGTCTCGAGGTACGCCCACAACTCTCAGTAGATCCCCAGTACTGTTTTACTGCATTTAGAAGTCTTGTTAACTTTGGACGCCAGTGATCCTGTTGCTCAGAACTATTGTAGTTACAGCTATTGTAATGTCAACCAGGGCTCTGGACTAACATATTCCCGACGTACAGGGGCAAGTTAAATTGGACTGCAGGTAACCTATTTCTTAAGATTTAGCACCTTTGGTGCCATTGTTACTTGCCCTGACTTGCAGCGACGTTAAACTCCATACTCACTCACTCACTCTGTGGGCAAGTAACTCAAAATGTTAGTCTGGAGCCCTGTCAACGCTTTCTATTGTGGCAGGAGCCCAGTTATAACTATTGTAGCCCTACAAGAGCGTTGTGCAACGGGGGCCAGGGGACCTATTCTCGAACGTTCTTATGAACCTGTTAGCCGAAGAACAATTCTTAGAGATTCTTATGATATGGTTAAGAACTTAGTAAGAATGTTTTGAAAATAGGCCCCCTGGACTGTTTGGGTGCCGGACTGTGGTAGACTAAAATTGGCATAATGTTCAGTTTGAACTTTCTCTAAGTGACTTTAGTCCAAATATTGAAGAGTCTTGTAATAAGGAGAACTGTACAGACAAGTTTGTGAAGGAACAGTTCTGTCCATGCTGTCGGTCCATGGTCGGTCGTGCCACAAAAATCTATTTGTTACTTTGTTGTTTCCAGTGATCCTCCTGTATTAAGAACATTTAATTACTATTAAGCCACAAATCCATGACTTGGAATTAAAAATATTCACATGTCCATCTTCAGATCCGCGAGGCTGCCCAGGCGCTACTGTTGGCCGAGTTACGTCGAATCGGCGCTGAAGGTCGGAAGGCTATTGTGGACGATTGGGCCCCGTACCTGCCCACGTACGTGGACCCACAACACAGTCTGCTGAGCGATACCCAGCGGGGGTACGAGGAGGAAGAGGAGGATGAGGATGATGAGCAGATGTTGGCAGGTGAACACTTTGTTTACATCCGAGCAGGGAGGAGGTGGAAGGGGTTATACAGTGGTTGGAATTGACGCCATCCAAAAACCCAGGCCTGTATTTCACAAAAGGGTTGTACTTTACTCCGAGCCTAAAAGACGTATCGTGACATCGTCGCAAATGGGTGAAAGATTCCCGCAGCGACGTTAAACTCCATATTCACTCACCGTAATGTTTTGTACTTTCCTGTCCACCAGGGGACTCTCCAGCTCACAAGGTTTCCGTGTCGTTTGAAAGCCGACGGAAACAGGCCACCGCCATCGTGATGTTGGGTGTGATCGGCGCAGAGTTTGGCCACGAGATCGAGCCGAACCGGCGGAAGGTGGAGGAGGTGAAGAAGTCCAGCAAGAGGAGCGGCCAGGAGGGCTTCACTCTCAGCAACTACAACCTGTCCAGGCACACCAGTGAGTTGCCAGTACCCGCACTCGCTCACTTAATCACGAAATTAATGCGTCACTAATTTAAGGCGACCTAGATTTTAGACGTAAATGCGACGCCAATAAAATGCGAACGGACATGTCTCCATTCATGTTTGTTCACCATTTTTCGCATTAATATTCTGCTCGCGTTAATTTCATGATTTACAGTATGGAAAATAACATACAACTCACAATTATTCTTGCCTACGAACATCATTACCTATGACTTTGTATACGAGACATTTTCTGATGTTTTCAGGCAAAGCTCTGACATTCCTGCTGCTAACTCCGCCCAGTCCCCGCCTCCCAGCACACACACCAATCAGACGTGCCGCTATCGACCTGCTGGGGCGTGGCTTCACCGTGTGGGAGCCATATTTGGACGTGTCGTCCGTCCTTCTTGGTCTGCTGGAACTCTGTGTAGACGCTGACAAGCTCCTACCCAGGTGGGTAATGTGCAATCTCGAATCTGAAAAATTAAAAAACAGTACAAATTAATTAAATAATATAATTGTCGCATATGGGTGAAATCTTCCCACATAATATAAAGCACTAATTCATTCAGTAATGACATAACTACATGTGGATATTTCTCTGTCAGCATGACATACGGCCTACCTCTGACCCCTGCCGGGGATGCTGCCCGATCTGCCCGTCATGCCCTGTCACTCATAGCGACTGCCCGCCCGCCCGCGCTCATCATCACCATGGCGAAGGAGGTGGCGAGATACAACGCGCTGGTGCAGAACGCTCAGTCCCAGCACGCTCAGCTGTCTAACTCTGTCCTGGTGCGGGCCAAGCACGAGATCCTCCACATCGTCGAACTGCTGGTGGAGAAGATGCCCAATGACGTTGCTGATCTCATCTGTGAAGTACGCTTCTCTCGTCTCTACTTTAGGGGTGGAGGTCGATTCCCTAGAACCGAGCACAGACAGTCTATTCTATGGACACAGACTCAAATCCCAGCAATCGGAATGGCTAATGTATGGGTTAGGGTTAGCAGTGTTCGAATTAATAAGGGGTCCGGGGATCATTTGAAAATCTGCAATGTTAAAGGTATCTGTGTGACCCCCTGAAAATCACAGATTTTACCACCTTTAACATTGG
>JAUTBZ010155801.1:0-11339 GCA_032361785.1 Lepetodrilus galriftensis
ACCAAATCCAATCACCATGGCGCTCGCTACTGATAAACCAAGTCCTGCCATCACAATAACCCGGAGCTTCGTATTTCCCTGCGACCCATATTGCCGTTTGAATTTTACGGAAATCAAGACTCAAACCACGTCCGTCCGCCTTGGCAATAGCCTCTTTCCGAGTCCAATACCTAAACGCCAATCGCGAACGCCAACTAGCCTTTTTAGAGAATAGACTGCTTTTTTCCTCCTCCGTGAAGATCCTAGAATAGAGTTCCTCGGGAAAACTGCGACTTGAGGTGTTTTCTATATCCACCCCAACGAAATTATTTGCAACTCCAAGCGCAATGGCACCATCTGTATGCGAGAGATTGAATTGAAATTCGGGGAAATCCCGAATATAGGGTTTTCCAAAGGTATTGCTAACGATATCAATCGCTTTAGGGTCACATTTCATATGCTTTCCCAAAATTATCCGAAAAAGAGATATCTAAATTAAATTTTAAAGGTGGCTACTACCCTGCATCAAATACAGTATTAGTTATTGCATGGACTTTCTTCTTTGGAAGAAAGTTGAACTCATAGCATCAATGTTATCCTGATATGGAATATATAATGTGGATACATTCCACTTTGATTACAGAGGGGATGGGCTATATTCCAAATTGAAATGTTCTGGTTAGTGTTCAACATATCAACCTCCTGATATAATGTTGAACAGAAGCACACAACCAGTGAAGTACACATGGGAATAAATGTCCGCTTGCAACAGCCAATGTTACGCCATGAGAACAAAGTCTATGACATTATGTTCTAGTAGATAAAGTGTATATCGTACGTGTAGATGTACCGAATTTCAACACTTACATAGCTCAATTAATATTGATGAAGTTCACTTAATATGCCCAACGAATATAATGTTCAACTTTTGCAAACAATTTACAAACAAACTAATTTTATCCTGGGTATCTACATAATAATTTCGAGTTTACATGCTGTTCTGACCACAATGTAAACTGGTACCGAAAACTGGAAAATCTCTTTTACAGTTAGTATTCGCCAGGTCCGTTCTCCCAGGGACATTCCAGGAAGAGAGAGGTGAATTCTCCGGACGTGCCCGACAGCGTGTTAAGACCTACATCAATCAGAAGAAGGGGAAAAAAGGATTCGAAAAACAGTGGCATGGACTTTCCGAATAACATTTCCTATCGTTGGTCCATTTAAAAGATCCAACGATCTGTTCCCTGCTCAAATAGTGTGTAAAAGAGGTAAAACAGGATACGTTAGCCGAGGAAGGTTTTTTGTCCGGCACAGGGGTGTGTAGTGTGGTGTAGTGTAGTGTAATGTAGTGTGGTGTAGTGGCTGTCTGTTGTCAGAGGGAAAGCTCGGCGTGTGGGGTAGACGGTTTATGACTTGAGCGGGAAAGACGGGCCCGCTATATGGTTCACTGCACGGAACAACAGCGCTTTTTGTGAAGCTATCCCTTTGATGTTGCCACAGAATAGAGAAATGTTTTGCATACGTTTTTAGGCAGACCAGGAACGAGATTCACTTATGTGCAGTTTCCGACATTTTTCTCCAGATCAACAGATTTCCGAGAAGTTATTGGAAAAATAATTTTACGATCGTGATAAATCAAAACGTAGACACGTTAGCAAATTTTGCTATTGATATCTACTTTAATGTACATGTATATGATAACGTATTTATAAGGTGAAAACACCAGGAAAACAAATTTACGCAATCAGGTCAACCTTGTTCTTTGAACAGCCAATTTAATAAAAACAAAATCTGGATATATATTTGCGACTTTTGTTGTAACATGTATGCACCTGATTGTCTGCAATACATTATGCAGTGAAGACAATCCGAGACATAAATTATTACTCTAATTTTGCTTTATAGTTGTCTATCATTGCGTAGGTTCGCAATACAGTTCACGATCTAGCACATTTACTACTGGAAAGTAACAATGTATGCTTTAAACATGTTGATGGTAATTTACTGGTATGTTTGTCTGCTGATGTGTTTACACATACAACATGGCTTGATTGCATGCTAAAACAAGAGAACGTAAGTTACTACGACACGTTTAATGGTAGCATATTTATTTTATATATATTCATGAAAATAAATGGAACCAATTTAACTAGCCTAATAACACGTTTGGAAACTAGCCACGAATGGGAAACCATCAGAAGAATGTCATCACATCATATAATTCGCGAAATAATATAAATGGTAGTTTTCCATAATATACTCTACTTCTAAATATACACTGCTACCGAGTTAATTCTTACACCAGTAGCATCGTCTTTGCGAATATTAGTATATATATATATATATATATATATATATATATATATATATATTGTACAAATACATACGCAGGTACAAGTGTAGACACATTTTAGGAATACAAGTACTAATTATTATTAGAAAAGCGATAGATACAACCCGTACGGTACACATTACACTAATAGACAAGTATGCATATATCTAATGAACTTTATTAAAGTGAAGGATACTTATACTGAATCACTTTCTACAGTTAGGCCAGTATAGCAATCAAAATCTAGTTTTATGGAACACGGGTTGTAAATTAGCCAACAGTAATAACATGTACCATGCCAACACATATCGATAATCGAATTAGAAGCTTTTAAATCACGCGCGCCGACTAACCATGTCTAGATACACTATCGACTAACCATACTATAATTGAAGTTAACATGGTATGAACAATGATATTGATTACATATACTTTAACTACATATAAACATGCATTAAGATTTGTCGGTATATATTAATTAATCAGCAGACATATCTTCGAAGCCTGTATATATATATGTTATCGTCTTAATCGAGTCAAACACTCTTATAATAAACAATACTGTCAATATTATTTATTAAATTACCAAACTCTGAACGTATATAATTGGAACTATTGAGGCAATACCATAGCATGTATATTGTCCAGCCTAAAACCCGACTACCAATACTAAATACCATTCACACAATAAACCCCGCACTGGGTTTCCAAGATCATAAACATAGATTGTTAATAAAAATGCAACTATCTTTAAGATGTGCATCCCACGGTTTATCGAAAAATCAATATCTCTTCTTCCATGCCGCGACAGAAACTATTGCCAGACTTGCAGTGTTTCAACTCGCACAGCAAGGCCGAGGTTTTGCCGAACTGTCGACATATTTCCCTCCGCCTTGTCTAAGCTGTATGCCGAACTCGGGGAGAAGCAGACCCTTGCTACACTCTCGGCAACTCGATCGAAACCAAGTCTCTGGGTGATGGCTTGTAAACAAATATTACTCTCACTGACGAAGAAGATTAACGGTTTATAACTTACTGCAAACTCCGGATTAGTATTCCATCAAAATAAAATATCTTGATCCACGTAGTAGCAAGGAAGCCGCATTTCTAAGTCATGCCCGTATATCCTTGGCTTAGCGACTATAAATGATATTGAGGGACGATAGAACCACAGGCTCGCCATGTAGAACCGTAAAACGACCATATTTGCATGCAAATTTTAGTATGAGCAGAATACGGGATGGTATAGGTTTAACACTGAGCCAGACAGCCACAAAGTTTCCCCGCCTTAAACAATAAAACAGGGCCAAAAGTAGCGCCGTGTCTGCGCCGAGTCCTATAGATTTATATCTCTCTATTGGCGGAATTACGCCATACGACTGCTAATAAAAGACAAATTCGTGGCTCTTTTAGAATAGAAATAAGAGAGCAAATATCCACTCTTGCTAACCCAACTGACAAATAAGGACCATTTGAGGGAAATTAGTTCAATTGTTAATAATGGATTAATTGGGCTGCATGTATTGCAATTCTTATTTTATTTCGGTTTGTTTTGTTCATTGATATAATATTAGCACTAGAATTAAGCTCACAATGGATATCAATTTGCCAGGATTATACCCCCGTATCTGGGTTAAAACATGCTGCACGTATAGGAAAATATCCGGAATCTCTCATAATAGAATTTTCCAAACGCCTCTACTGATCTCACCCGCTGCATAAAAGATGTATTAAACCGTTTATGTTATCGTCACTGAACCGAAATAAATTATAAACTGCCTTCACTCTTTTGAAAAGAATAATCGATTACACTTAAATCATATCTCACTCTTCTGTGAGTGGCATTGGGTAAGAATGAATTGAATAGATTGTTCAGCGTTATGCCATTCTAGACTACCTTTATATAAATCACTCACTACCAACATTTTGGAAACTAGTTTAATTGGTTGATTCAATTACTAACCTTTTAATCAATAACTTCCTCCAATGAGCTAGCTCATAATGCATGGGATACAACATTCGTGACAATGCGCTTCTAACAAGTATGATGAAGTATTCGTTACATATTACAGCTTACTATTAAATATAAGTTAGATATGCACATTTAAACGTATATATGCTATAATATACATTGACATGCGAGTAGCTCATGGCATACCTGGTTCCTATCGACACTTCTATCGGTGCATTACCTACTTAAAATTATTATGACGAAAATACCGCCATGTTCATAACCCATGGAACACTAATAATAACCATGTTAACCTGATAGTGCTTTCACTTACCGTTCACACTAGTATACTTCCACCCAGCACGGTAACAAACATTCTAGTTACTAGTCAACTGCTACTGAGCATTTCGTGACAAACGGTTATCAATAACAAATAGGTGTCAACCAAACCCTTATATATTGCAATTTTATGTCTTTGAAGTCTAAATGTAGACCAAAGGGCATCCTTTGTTTATTTTTAGACCCAGTGGAACACAGAGAGTAATTTTTGACAGAAATCCCCCATTTCTCGCTCTGCAGGCAATTAAAGAGCATCGGCCCCTAGCATGCAGATATTAACCTGACAGTCCATCACTGTTTGCTGGAATTGACACAGCGAAATACGCGCCGGCCCCTATCGTAATTCAGGGGGCGTTATGCACAAAATGAAAGGTACAACGATAATACGCTTGTATCTCACAGTAATGACAACATTTGTCTGTTTACTCTAGCGACTAAGTGGTCAGTATGTCCATCTGGCTGCAGTGGCGGACCTCGTTGACCAATTACAAATTGTCCACATCGGGAACTTCCAAGTACTTAGTCCGAATTGTCTCTGAAACTCGCAGACAGATTTACGAAAACCAAATGTTCTTGGGGAAAGAATTAATTTAATCTACGAGGGCTACGTCACGTGGTTAATGGAGGGATTTTGTAAAGGATCAAAAAGATCTTTAAAGACGTGTCTACGAAACGTGCGTTCTCATGTGCTCTCTCCCTTCATTGTCAGCGCTAAATAAAATTAGTACGGTCAGTGGGAGATTAAAACAGCGGTATTTTATTCAAATTCATCCGGATTATCACTGGGGATCTAAAGCACCAAGGGCCTACTAAACGTCGCAGTAAAACGAAAGATAAACCATTAGCGATCTGTGTGTGACGAAGCAACGAGGTGATGTACCAAGGTAGGAACATGTCTTTTTATTGTCGTCGTAAAAATCTGTTTTTACTTCTGTTTTATAATTCTGATATTCTTTGACGACTGCAATGCATCCTACAATTTTACTACCTTTCCAAATTAACACAAACCAGTATCGATAATCTGTTAAGTAGTAAAATGCATATTTATATGTGAAATTTGTGAACACATGGGTATAAAGAGGTCGTGTTATGGTTACATTTAGCACCCGCCTATGTCATAAAGTGGCCGTGATGGACTATTTAGTAGAAGGTTGTGAGCCCAAGTTCACGCCTATGAACGGAATGCGCAGGTATATATGGAATTCCAAGCAGCAATTTAAAGCGCTGATTGCATGTGTAACTAAATGTCAGGGACGTGTTATTATATATATTTGGACAACTAATTATTTCCTTTACCGTATTCAACCTTATCACCTTAGGATTGTGAGGCAATATAGTTATCTCTTGGTAATAACTTTTAAATATATAATGGTCATTAGCTTAATTTTATTGGAAGAAAATGCGTATGTAAAAATCACGAAACTATTGTATGTTATATATATGCTATTTGTCGTGTGACATAGCACACATTCTAGATGTTATTACATTAGTATGTCCCTATTAACAAGCATTCTTATAATGCCTATCATATCATGGTCAGATAAACTATCTTTAATACTGTTATGAAAATGCAAAATTAATATATTTAATTTACATCAGTGAATCGTGATAGGAAAACAATACTATATAATTAAATACATACTATAATAAATATGATTAGTATTTTAATTAATTAGTTGACGCATATCCGTGCATTAATGCTTATTTTTAATTTAAATAATTGTGTTTATAGTCATGACACCATTGAGCCAAAATGCATTCGGCAGTTGCGGTATTTATTCCAAATACAAATCCATCAAAATTGGAAACGTTGTCTCTTAGTGTTCGCATAAAGTCGTTGCAAGAAATTCTGCCCAAATATCGCGTCAATCCATCCAATAAATATGTAATCCCTCGGATAATATTGGTCTCATAGAGAAAACGCTGAGAGATATGTGGGCTTATGTTGAATCCTCTACGAGTGGGTGATGGAATCTGGGCAAGGCAAACAGGATTATACTTGGACATTTCATGTATATCACGATCGAACACTAAATTATAATTATTATCATTACAATTCTTCCGCTGCTTAGAGTACTCAAGTACCATCTCATATACACTAAATATATTTATCTGTTCATATTTTAATTGTTTTCCCCATTAAAATTATTGTTAATGCAATAGTAAATGTATTTAATTTCGTTTAAATCTACCACGTTTTATTTATTATTATTATTTATGACTACATGTGTGTTTCTTTAATTGTTCATTTAATACTAATTTTCTATATTAATAATATAGCTAGTTAAACTTTAACTCGTATGCACGTGTAAGCAAATGAGACGCAATTAATGAAATGCACTACATTTTCTTTGTATAATCGATATTTTGCGCTATTGATTTTTCTGTGTTTTAGGGGGCTGTTACTTGACATTTCGGTACTTCTTGACGTAACGACCAAGATCGCTATTCTTTGTGTTAATTCGTCATATTTGGCAACATCAACTAACGTCCAGCGTAACACGACATCGCTCTATTATCCAAGAACTAATGAGGAATGATTTATTATTCCTAATTTAATTCAGCGTAGGGGAGGGAAGGGGGTTCGCTGAACGATGCTAGGATGAGAAGATTTGACAACAATGGAGGTTGTTGAAAAATGTCGTTATTCTTATGGACGATGTCGCGATCTGTCTGTCCATATAAAACCTTGCTATCGCCTGTAAGGCTATGAGTCTTTAGTTACAGACGTGAAAATGTGAAAAATAGCAAAACGATTTGTCTAGGGATCAGAGGTTTCTTTTGATGTGGAAATTTATCATACACAAGCGTCGGTCTTTGAACGAGCGAGTTCATTTCTACTTACCTAAATATTTATCACCTGAACTGAGTTAACAGGGAATCATATGATGGGCCGGTTTTGTTTATATTATCTGCCTAACCGAAACAGTTCGCCCGCCCTACTCGAAAATCTCTTTGCGACCCGCGAACTGCTTTTTCTTAGCGGAAGGAGTCAGCCGAAGGAGCTATCAGTGCAAAGGTCGCGGGAGGTCAGATTTACGATCGCTGATTGGACGGTATGCAAATGTTCTGGTTTATCTGTTATGAGTTGCCGGGTCTCAGAGCTATCTCAATGATTTTCTAGAACTAAAATAATTTTACTTTACTTCATGGTTTCAGCAAGCAATAATAGCGGTATTCCGTCTACACGACCTAACTACCCGGGGATGAGCACTTACCTTCGACCGTGTGCTCCGCGAGGGGACGAAATTCACTCTGGCGATAACACAGGGTATATGGACCACTTCCTAAATATACCAGAGATCTGTCCCACTGGAAACTATAGAACTCCTCGATATTATATGGGAGCATACCCATCACCGTCTGAAGCATGTCGAATGGAAGCTATCCAGCAGCGAAATCACGAACTGAGAATGGGATTGCAAACAAACCGAGCATCTTTCTACCCCAATATGAACGTCCCTGGAATGCGTTTCGGAGAGACATGTGATACTCAAGGAACCTGTGTTCCCAATCCGAGAGGGGAGACTCTCTCTCCCTGCTCCAAACCCGGAAATGGAACACCGGAGACTGATGCACCTTCGTTTTATCCGTGGATGTCAATCGTAGGTTAGTACTTTTTACTACTCTGCAAGCGATAGATACCCTCGTAAAAATGCGTACATAAAATAAAACAGCCCAATTAACTCCCTTAGCCCTTGACCCAGTCCTATTTTACAGCCACCCCCTATGGGATGTTTTACACTAAACGCTGGGGTCGCTAGGACCCTTTACCGAATCTATAAGGGGGGACTCCTCCCTCCCATTGCTTATAAAACCTCTGTTCAAAAGCTGTTATACGAGACGCACCTCCGCTATCAAACCAGACTTCATAAAAATTCATTACCGCATAAAGTGTGACAATAACATGCGTTTACGCTCACCGATTCCTGCCGAGAGAACCCTGTCTGCGATCTCTCACTGTGATGAGGTACTAACTAGCGACACGACACCTCTGCTACTCTCACAGAAACACACAACCATTTTCTTGTTTTATACCACCATCAACATCAATTTTATGTGGAAGTGTCTTATAGATTTTATTCAAAACATCTGCATGCTAATTTTCGACTATTTACATTTATTATTTCTACGCTAATGTTATTGAGAGAAGGGGCATCGTAGCATTCATAAAATGACAATATAACACAGACAACCGCTATTTTAGGGTAGAATTTAGTTTTATATCCACACTCATACAGCCTTTCTTTAGAGGCACTGACTTGTAAAGACTGGCCTCCTAACCACCCTTTTATTACTCGGCATTGCCAGTGTGTTGTGGAAGGACGGTTAATGGCCATGGCTCCATTCTCTTCGTCTCGCTCGACAAACTAGAATAAAGACTTTGGTTTTTATTTTAACATAACCGTACTTAGAGATTGCGTTAGTACCTTAGCTGTTTGAAATTATGTTATTAGCACATTCTGAAATTAATGCAGGGATAAATCAATATCGAAATTGTATTGACTTTATTTTCTACATTGATGTATTAAATAAATACATAATAATAATAATGTCATACATATATTTATATTTTATTATTACAATGCCATGTATATTATGTTATCCACTACATATGCCAGCATAAGGTACGTACTATATCACAATATATACTTAAACAGAAGTGAAAGTGATCATAATCTTTACTAAATCATACACCTCCTTTGGTGACAATAATCTAAGTTTTCAAAGCATACCGAGAATATCTCGCACAAATCTTGTCGACAGATGCAACGAATTCGTCAGTGCGCGAAAGACTTATGTCGGTTTCAAAGAGCAGACGAAGAATATATATCATATCCCGCTGACTGCACGCGCTGCTTCTGTCAGATGACGAATCAGACGACACACGACTAAGCAGACGACATTCGTCGTGAGGGAGCAAATCTACTGTCCACCGCTCTGACCGGGACTGGCTTTACAGGGAGTGATTATCATTCGCAGAAGGACAATTTGTCATAATCTGTCTACTATCAATTTACTCAAGTCGCGAGCGCGGTCGTATTATGGTGCCAAAGCGATGGTTAATTGTAGATGCTTCAGAGAGTAGGATGTGTATTTATAAATGGCACGAACCGTGGGGAATTCCTATCAATTTCCGATTATACGGAGGACATTTGTAATTGTATACAAAGTCCTTGTAGAAACAGGACCCATAGGTTTTTTTTATTGCTTCAGAGAAAATGAGGATTTGGAGGCGTACTGTCCCAAACCTTTCCCCAAGAGAGATATTTTAATTGTTGGTAGTTCATGAATAAATAACCGCTCCTATCTTCCTACGAGCATGGCCCAAACATTAAACTCTTCATAGTGGACACTAACTTCTGATCATAATGAACATTTTATTACACATAATAATTAAGCGATAATCCCCGGTTATTAGTGTGTTGTCTACATCAGTGCATATGCACATTATTTACACAGAGAGAACAATCGGAATTGCTAGTTCTAATTTGAGACTATACACATCATTTTCGGAATTATTTTATCACCAGAAACTCAGCGATTAGTGGCAACGTTAGTATTATTTCCCAACTATCATGTTCTATATATGTCGGAATAATTTCAGAATAATTGAAACTAGAGCTTTTCCCGTAGACACTCGTCTGTTTGCTCAACTCGTATTGTGTAGAAGCTATGTTGAAGTCTTTGAAACGCGCATGAAGTTTGCTTGAGCGCACTTTATTATGCTTTTACGACAAATATCTTAACAAGCTTAGAATGTTGAGTGATTCTATTATATATCCTTCTATAAGTGGGTATACTTCCACTGAATATTATTTTTCTATCGCTAATCGTAACTGGATAGAGTTGCATAGCTGAATATGGATACGTATTTAATCCAGTCTAATAATCAGAAAATATTCCTAGTCCAAAAATGGTGGGGAAAATGTAACTATATATAAAACCAGTCAAACTAAAAGCACAAAAACATAAAACATAAAATGCTGTCGTTGTTTATGTTGAGATAAATGTTCAAAAGCATATGGCGATTTCTGTAGCGTGTCTAAGAACATTTAAACATGTTTCCCTGTCTCTGTCTATGTAAACTCGATTATCCGGTCTCCGCTTGATTAGACATTGTAAAACGTAAAGCAAATAGTGAAGCTGATATATAGCTTAATCACGGAAGGTAAATCTTCTGATCCTTAATCACCAAAACCAACATCTATAAACATCTAAATACAGTTTTCGTTTGTGAGGCATTATAACGTGACTTGAAAACAGCGAAATATATGATTAACATTGAATATACAACAAGCATATCATTCGAGTTTACGTAACAATAAATATCATAGTGTACTAAATACAAAGAGAGCTGGTAAATCTACCGATTTGTAGATGCTAATAACGATTATAGACCGTAGATTTTTAAAGGATCAAATTGCAGATACATATCAGTAATACTTTTTATTATTGTACATAAATATTAACTGTCAACATAAGGCATATTGTTGATAAAACAATGATCCTACTGTTTTAGCTATACACATTCATATATATATACGGTTTTTTTGTATGTACTATTATTTTAATTTAGATATATAATAAAGATAGTCATACGAAAGTAATGACGATCACACTAGCGCACACGTACACACACATTTACGCACAAACCTACACATACACAAACACACACACACACACACACACACACACACACACACACACACACACACACACACACACACACACACA
>JAUTBZ010155812.1:0-11337 GCA_032361785.1 Lepetodrilus galriftensis
TAAAGGTATCTGTGTGACCCCCTGAAAATCACAGATTTTACCACTTTTAACATTGAGCCTATGGAGAATGACCCCCTAATTATTTTCATTATTTCGAACACTGTAGCCTATATCAAAACGAACAATAAAGTGAATATTTTTCATAATTTATATATTGAAACTTTACATTGATTGAACATTTACATTACATAAACCTCTTCATATGTACATGTACATGGGAGTAATCATTTACAAACAGTCTTATTACATGTATTAGTTTAGTTCACAACAGAATGGGATTGGGTACAAGTTATGCCAACTTTATTATTATTGCATGGGAGTCCTTTTTCAATTTATTGTAAAGTTGAGGATGTCCACAATTATATGAGTAATTATGACAAAAGTTGACCTTGTCAAGCATGACATGAAATTTACTAAGATATCTCTAGGACAAGAAAGCCTGATATAAACCTGCCTGACCAAAAGCTTGGACTGACAGTGTACAAGGTAAGCTACAACTCTGACAGATTGGGGCTGTATGAGGCGGTCTTGTCATGGTATTAACTCTCTCCATGCTGATGACAACCAGAAATGCCCTAAAGAGCCGTGCCTGTGTCTAATCCAGCAGGAAGAGGGTTAATTAATTGTGATGTCAACGGGCATCTCTCTGAATGACTTCAAATCTGGCCCCGAGATTACGAGGAAAAAAATGTTATTACGATTTCATACTCAACTTAGTTTTGTTCATAAATCCCCACATAAAATGTTATTTTAGCTATCTAGCATGAAATCATACTAAAAAAATGTTTCGTAATCTCAAGGTCTGGATATCGTTTCACAGAGCTCTTAGCCTCTAACCGGTCTCTTAGCGGCTAAGAAATCCCTGGTCGCTTTCGATAACAATGAAGCTCTCTTAGGATGAAAATGAAAGCGAGTGCTATATTATTATTGTTTTTTTTTAAAATTGTTTGACATAATTATACCATACAAAGGTGTATTATAATTAATATTTCAGTACAAAACTCAGTACACCATAGGGTCATTGAGAACATACTAAATTGACTTCCTACTTATACCTATAACTGTATGCTGAAATATGCATGCCGAGATGATTTAACCCTCTCCTTGCTGCAGGCAACCAGCAATGCCCTATTGAGCAGTGACTGTGTCTATTCCAGCAGGGAAAGGGTTAAAGAAAAAAGTTTCTTTTTGAGATAAAAAAAAATACCAAAATTCCTCCTTTTTTTGTAAGTGGGGTTACGACTAAATTCTCCACATCTCTGGTTTGTCCGACGTAAATAGCACGGCTCGTGTAACGTCCAGCGACGACATTTGTCGGAGACTCAACCCAGCTGACCCTTGCGATGTAACAAGTTTACCAGACGTAATATTGCATTTGATGTTTTCACTGCCAGTTTTCTTAGGTTGGAGCATACCATTACGAGGAAAGGCGCCGAGATTTATACGGGTTTTGTGTGTAAATGTGACGACCGAAGACACTTGGTCACCGTCACTGTGCACCAAGATAGAAATAGACCCACTATTGCAGCGCTAAGGATGTTGCAGATTTCCTCCAGCCCTAAATACTGACACGGTGTGATATTAGTGAAAGAATCTAGAAAGCTACTCTAAACCCCAATTATTAAAAATAACTACAAATATTGTTGAAATCAGTGTGAAATTATTGACATATTTACATACTATTTTATATATTGTACATTTTATGGCATCTAAAGGTACAGTTTCCATACACCAGTCTAATTAAATATCCTGACCATTCGAGTCTACGTCAAATTGGCACTATGGTCTACACGATCTGTCCCAAGATTACAAAACTATTTGAGTACGATTTCATGGACAAGCTCAAATTTTGTATGGGAATTTGTGAATAAAATTGAGTTGAGCATGAAATCGTACTCGAAAAACGTTTCGTAATCTCAGGGCTTGATTTATATAACTGACGTCAGTGTCACTTGATGATTCCGTGACAGCAGTTTATTTAGAAATGATATAGATGTAATTAATTTTGGAAGAAAAAAAAGCTTATTTCTAATTTAGAAAATAAATCCGGAAAAGAATCATACGTTGGAAAGATAGCTGGCTGTATGAGAATATATAACAATAGTGACTTGTGACTTATGTAAAAATTATCTTACCACTTTAAAATGTTATCCCCCCAACCTCCTTGCACCCCCTACTAGGGACAGAACATTGTAGTAACCATGGTAACTGGGACAAGTCGCAACAGTGCATGGTATTTAATGTATGGATGAGTGTTTTATGGAGACAAGCTAAGACTATAGTTATACAACGACACTAAACACGTCGCCTCGGAGCACCTCTACAGCTGGTCAAGAGACTTCACTGTGCTCACAGTATTATTTTATACTCTCAGCACGCCACAATCCAGTGCATCGCACAGTTATTACACATAATAAATGATTGCAGAATATTACATTATCTGTCTTGTAAAATTGACAACTTACTTGATGAACAAAATGTTCATATGGACAATTAAAGGTGGGAGTTTATTCCCCGGATCCGACACCCGGACCCAGAACTGGAATTATAGTCTATTCCCAGGATCAAGACTCGGACTTGCAGTCTATTCTCCGGACCCAGTCTTGCAGTCTATTCTCCGGACCCAGACTTGCAGTCTATTCCCCGGACCCAGACTTGCAGTCTATTCCCCGATCCCAGACTTGCAGTCTATTCTCCGGACCCAGACTTGCAGTCTATTCCCCAGTGAAGAGATCAGAACACAATTTAATACACCAGAGAACTCAAGAAACAAATTTACATACTTTTAACATGTTTTGAAGGCGAGTTAACTTGCCCGATCACATGCAGAAATAGAACACTTTGATTTTATTCAGCAGGGAGAAGGTTAAACAAAGTGTTCTATTTCTGCATGTGATCGGGCAAGTCAAGAATAACCCACTCGATACGATATGTCCCTTGTGAAATTAATGTTCAAAGTTACTCGCTGAAGCTTGGAACTGTGAAGTTATGAACATTAATTCACTCAGGACATATTTTCCGGAATCACTCGTATCGAGTGGGTTGTCCTCTAAACCTCACACATTGCTACCACCCACATTGTTATCTATTCAGAGGTGTACACCCGTACTCGCATTACCTCCCACAAAGTCGAAATAATCGATGCGTCAAATCATGTTGTGAGTTTGTCGTTAATTTAAAGTGCCATGGATCTTGTCAGATAAATATACTAACTATTCTATTTTTCCAAAACTGGGTTTTACTGTGCACATCTGGCAATATGCTACCAGCCACATTGTTATCTCCAAGGTGTCAATTATTCCTCCCACACAAGGGTGAATGATCAGATGTCAAAATGTTATGGATTTGTCATTAAAGCGCAACAGTACTTGTCAGAATAACAGAACAATTATTCTGTTTTCTTCTTAAACTTTGGATTTTACTGTTTAATACTGTGAAAAATTTAGTTATTTGGAAACAAAATTCGAACATATTATTGCCACACAATTCTGGACATTTCAAATTATGTGTATAGCTATTTTAATTATTCCATATTTCTTTTAATTGATGACTCTGATAGAACTTCACAGAAAATTAATTTTAATGTTTGGATATTGCGCAAATCAACGTTCACAAGTTCAAATGTTGAAAATTGTTTAATATCGTCATCTGATAATGTAACTTAAAATATATAAGCGCGGCCAGTGACTATGATCGTAGGTAAGAAGACTTACTCTGAAGACACATATGAAAGGCTGCCGGACAAAAGGAAACACTCCACTGACTGGTTTCTTCAACAGTGCACAGCTGACCAGCTCAACCTTCTGGGAGGTATCGTATAGGAAAGCATTGTATTCCATACCCTGCAAATTATGTGAAATATGAACATTTCAGTAATAAATCCAAATATTTAAACCATAATATATCAAATATTTAAACTATTCTGTCAGTATCCACATAGTTAAACCATTTCATCAGTAACCACATAGTTAAACCATTCCGTTAGTACTCATATATATAAACCAATCCGTCGGTAACAATTTGTATTATTCTTCATCTATCATAGGTGCGAAAATGAGTCATAGTATCAGATAATTTAATTTACATTTGATAAATGTTTAAATGAACTAATTTATTAATATAATTTGCACGAATGTGTGGTGTATCAATCATGAATATGGCAATGACAGAATGTGTCAATAACAGAATGTCAATTTAGGAACATCTCAATGTCATATGTCAATTGATAAAATGTGTCTACCCTTTATTGTGTCAATAACAGTATGCCAATAGCAGAATATGTCAATGTTGACATTATATGTGTTAATCACTTAATGTGTCAATCACAGATTGTGTCGATATCATCAATAAAAATGTGTCAATGTTGTCATTATGCACATGTCAACCACTTAATGTGTCAATCAAGGAGCGTGGCGGACTCCCTCACTTGAAACATGCGACCCACCTGAAACATGTGACCCACCTTAAACATGTGACCCACCTTAAACATGTGACCCATCTGAAACATGTGAACCACCCATCTGAAACATGTGACCCACCCACCTGAAACATGTGACCCGCCTGAAACATGTGACCCACCCACCTGAAACATGTGAATCACCCACCTGAAACATGTGAACCACCCACCTGAAACATGCGACCCACCTGAAACATGTGACCCGTGGACTCGGAGACAGCCACTTTCCACTTCCCTCGGTGACCCGACCACTTCCTATTGTTGGGTAACGTGGGACTATTGAGTTCATCACAGATCTATAACATAAAGCAAATAAAGGTCAACACAATCTCTGCAAACCAAAAAAAAAGACAGTTTGAATATCATATCAATTGCAATAATACTAATAATACTAATACAGTGCTACCTCGATATAACGCCCTTTGATGTACCGCGGATTCGGATACAACGCGGGGTCCAACGTGGACCCCATTAAAAACAACCCAAAACCACCTTTTTTTTCTCAAATTGATGCAACGTGGGTGGCATATATTGGACCCCAAATTCAGCATTATATCGAGGGAGCACTGTATGTCAAAATTTAAAAAAATTGGTCATTTAACAACTTCACCAAACTCGGATCCTACTTACTCACAGGCTGATCTGTTAAAATCACACATGCGGTGGTCACTGACGTATTCAACAGTAATTTGTCCCAGCCAGGAATAAATTGGTAATACTGTCGCCAGTGATTAAGATCGTGAATTTCGTGAAAAATACAGATATGCTAATGATACCCATTTTACAGTATCTTGTGTCTACTTACAATCTCTATATAATGAAAGCAGCATAAAACAGTTGCACTAACCCTGCAGCTTGCAAAATTTGATGCGGTGAGTGGCTGGATGGCAAATATAGCGCCAGTGGTGGAAATCCGGAAAAACAAGTTGCAATTTGTTGGCTGGGCAGAATTCACTGAGTAACTCAGGCCGTGCTGTAAAGATAGTAACATGTAAATAGCAACGTACATAGTAACATATACTTCAGTTAACTTAATAAACGTAATTTACATGAAAATGAGAATAATTAACTTTTGTAATTATTATTATTATTATTATTATTATAAGGTGCAATAATTACTATTATTATATCTATTATTATTACTATTATTATAAAAAGTCCAACTATTATAACTATTATTACCGGTATATATATTATTATCATATATTATAATATAATAATTGCAATGAATGAATGAATATTAATGCTTTACATCACAGTGTTATTATTTCACCTATAGTAACAGTTGACGACATTGACTACTATTATTATATTATATGGTGACGTACTCCATCAGCATCACTGGCTTCCAGCTGAATGATGGACACACCCAGGTTGTGTATCTCCTTGACGTTTTTGAAGTATGAGGTCTTGTTGAACACTGGGGCATTGGGGTTCAGATTGACGGCAATGGTCAGGTTTGTGAACGCTTTGTTCCTGGGCCGTGCAGAATCGTACGTCTCTAGGCCAAGCTGCCCAGGAAAAAACGACGTTGTGATTAACATTAGAATACCTGTGTCTAAGGAGGAAATAGTGACACATCATGATTACTGTAAACGCCCCCTTAAACTATTAAAAATAATAACAATATTTTGTACATAATAAATGCCACCATTTTCATATTTTTACAAGGTAAATAATGCTGGAATTACCTCCCTTGGGAAATCGAAAATGCAGATCAGAAAGAAAAACAAAATGTAACGTATCCGGGGTACATTTTTCTGCATCAGCGTTCGTTTCTTTCTTTCCAATTTGACTTTTTGTATTCCACCAAAGTTGCATAGGGTTATCCCCCTTGAATTTTCATCTGTTCCTTCTAAAGTCAATTTGCGTTTTTTTTCGTACGGTTTGTTTTCCCATCACCTGACCGACTGATGAAAATGACACCGAGTCCAAATATTTTATCAGACAAACAAGTAAATTATAATTTGTTCAGGACATCAGCCTTTATGTTTATACTTTATGGCTGAGAGGAAATAGCATATTATTAATTGTGGCCTCAGCGCTGGATGGTATTTGCATACTAGAAATAGAGACCCTTGATTTCACTTCCTGCTTTTAATTGTAGGTAGATACTAGGCTTGCCTAACTGTTCATGTGGGTAATGATGTAACAGAACATTTAGGAGATAAGAATGTCTGCAACACAAGACTAGGATAAACTGGGATAAAGTGACGTCTCTGCCTGGGTATCGTTTTTCGAAGCTCTCATATTCACTATGAGACCACAGCGCAATAGTAAGTACATGATCCACATGTATTAGAGGTAGCTACAAGTCCTTATATTCTCGTAGTAGATATGAGAGAAACGATACCATGACAGGTACACTAGAACCACAACAGACTAGGGTAGTGCTCCTTTCTAATGTTCTGTCACATGTCCAGTACATGTTCTGTTCTTTAGAATGGAGTGAGCCAGCACAGCACAGAGTAAATTGCCAGTGGCAGCCATGTTGGATTGTGTACTGTGCCGTCTGCACCACCTATTTCGCTGGTACATGTCCCGGACAGAAAGTACACTGAGCGGTGTTGCTCCTTTCTAACCGCACATGTCTCGGACATAAAGTACAGACAGCACATGTACTGGACATTAGAAAGGAGAACTACCCTGCATAAACCATGTAGCACTAGTATTTGTAATTTACCATAGTGAATGTTTGCTACCGACAACATGGTAATCAATATCCAAATAATGAGAGATGCAATCATGAATAGTTTACTTCCCAACTTGATAATAGTAAATAGAAGTCAGCTGAGTTTTGAGTTACATGACAACGGCATCCAACAATTGCAACTGTTCACTGAGACTGCTTGCTAAACTTCAACTTATGTTTTCCAGTGTGTTTTGAACACTAATACTAATAGATAAAAAGAAAACTTAATTTTTGTAATCGATTTATTATTGCAATGGTTCAAACATATTAATGTTGATATGATTCAAATTGAGTGATAGTAGACCAAAGATTGCAGATGGATTTCACACAGGAATTGTTTAGGCGTAAAACATACAAGCCGAATTGAGAAAATTAGTTTGCGTATGCAACATGTGTTGGTATTCTATTGGTCAAAGGTCATGCATTCAATTCATGTTAACAATTGTTCAAAGTAATCATTCCAACAGTCTGGATTGGCAGTAGTGCAGCACTGAAAACTCAGTGGGGTTGCCAGAAAAAAATAAAATTGCAAATGAGAAAAATAAAATTGCAAATGAAAACGATATATTTTGCACCAAATTGAAGGTTTTGAGAAATAATAACATTTATCCGACAGCAATATTACAGTAATTGCTTAACTAGGGCACGCCATGCATCAGACCGAGTAGCTTATTTCAATATTTCCTAAATAATAGAATACTTTGAAAGAAAATACTTTCATGAAACTCAAATGGTAGATAGTCTCATCCAAAGTAGCTTTATCATACTAATATTTCCATTAAATATATTTAATCCAAGTTCATTTTAATTACACATACACTTTAAACTAAAACCAAATGCAATATAATTCCCCAAGGTATTAGTATAACTTGTCATACATTCTGATCATTACTTTCTGGCACAATGGACATTTCATAGCCATGTAATCCAATATTTACAATACCACACAAGAGCAGACACACAGGGGAGAGGAGGACCTGAGCTTATTCAGATTATTCTTCACTCCTAGTTTGTCAAAATTCTGAATATCCTCAATCCTCCCCCCATCAGCAGATATTTAAGGTCAAGGTCGGTTTGGTCCCATACAGTAAACAGTCGCTGCCAGTGCCGTCTCATGACCAAGGATGGACACACACATTAACTACATCGCATGCAAGTGGCCGTGAAAGCCAATGAGAGAACATCCACAGAAATCATCCATTCAAGATTTGGGTAGGAGCAATTCGAGGCCATTCGTCTTCCGACTACTGGATGCACACGTATCTGCCCGATGTAAAGGAAGGTGACGGAGTTGACTGCTGTCATGGCAGCTGTAGAGACTTGGCAATGAGCGCCGCCAGAGCCACGTCCGCATTGCCCGTCGCCTGGCGCAGCTCCTCCAACACCGCGTGGCGCGAGAAGCCACGTGACATCAGCCGCGTGACCACGTCCTCCGGGAATGCTGGGAAGGGCAGGGCTGGAGAGGCACTGGAATTATTGGATTTGTCACCCTGTGTACTTCGGCTCGTTGAGGGCCCAGGTTTGCTGCCTGAAGCTGAGAGGAAACATTTGTTGAAGAAACAAGTCAAAAATAGTTAATTGTAATTGTGACTAAATATGAACATGGTTACAAATAAATCATAGTTAAACATTATTCCATGATATTTCAGCATGTGTTCACAAACATGCAAAACATACAAACTGTCAAAACATGTTTTAAGCTGGAAAAAAACTTGTATTATTAATAATTTGAAGATACCAAAAGATAACTATTTGTTCCATTATAATTTATTTGGAGGCAACCACAGAGGTTCTACAGATGAGAAAGAGGGTTCATTAGAAAGCATTATGGTCTGATAAATACCTGCTTCTGAAGCAGATTTTGCAAGTGCTTGTGCGAGTTGTTCATCTTCTGATGTGGATTGCTGCTGTGAGAGGTTAAGACGGGCATGTTCAGGAAGATCTCCTTCATGTAAAAATGGTGTTTCTGTTCCGGTTGTCCCAATAATTAGTTTGTTCTTCTTTAAGTCCAAACAACACTGAAACAGTCAAAAGTAAATATCTCGGATGCTTGTAGAATATGCGTATCCTAGGCAACGATGAGAACGTAGAGAGATTAGTATCAATGATGAATATTGACAAAATTAATGTCCATACCATTGTGAGGTGTATTTGTGCAGGGATTATATTTTTAAATCACAAAATCAAACTCATAGTGATAAGAAAACAAACTTTTACAAAGACCTACTTCAGTATTAAAAAATAACTTTTGGTACCACCCAGTATGGAGTGACAGAACAAGGGTATGAGTGACAGAACAAGGGTATGAGTGACAGTACAAAGGAGGGTAGGAGTGACACTACAAAGGAGGGTAGGAGTGACAGTACAAAGGAGGGTAGGAGTGACAGCACAAAGGAGGGTAGGAGTGACAGTACAAAGGAATGAGTGACAGTAGGAGGCAGGAATGGAAATTAACAATAGCCCGGTGCATTTCTCCCAATGCTAAAGGTATCCCAAGGGCTAGTAGGAATTCATGTTTTTTGTAAACATCTGTTATTTGTATCATTATACGGGCTAGTAAGTTTTACTGGTAAGTGTCCCTCCCTGGCAGGAGAGTAGTACTGAGTGGAGGACTAACCTGGTGTCTCTTGAGCATGTCCAGCCCCAGTAGCATGTCCATGGGCTGGTCCTCCAGAATGGAGAAGGATGACTGGAGGTAATCAGGGCCGATCTGTATCTGACCTGTAATAAACCCACAACAAAATATTTATAGGCAAGCCTGGAACAAAACATGTAAGCAAAACCCAGAACAAAACATGTCGAGAAAACCCAGATTGACACAATAACCTTCTGCCAGTCAATTGAACTATGAAGGTATCGCCAGTGCATCCTACAAAGATGGTGTCAGTAAGGTAAGTGCTGCTGGGCGACCAGGGAAAGATTCAAACTCGGGATAAGTCAGATAATCCACCACTATGTAACCACCCAACCTCAATTCGTATTAATGCCTGGGAAAATAGTTTTCTTGACGATGGGAATATATTTTGTGGAGAAAAAAAGTGGTTTGAGGAAATGGGCAGAATTTGAATACTCACATAAATGTACACGTCCTATGATTCGCTGAGTTCCCACACCTTTGGCAATGCCGGCCCATCTGGTGTCCACTAATCTCATTATATTACATCTCTCCGCGCAGGCCTGACTCATTATCGTCATCTGTGCACCTGTAACAGACACACAACATTACAGTCTTGCAATGACCAGAGCCCCTCCACAGAATGACGGTAGGTAGCACTATCAGAGTAAAATCTCAGTACACTAAAGAATATCTGCTACAATCTTTCTGTGGAAAAAGACCCAGTACAATACAAGCAATAAGTCTATCTGATCTATTCCATAAACATGAATAAGTCAAGTAGTGAAATGCATTCTCATGGTATTTCAGTATTTAAACAAGTAAACAGGAAATAGATAGTAGACTGTTCAAGATTGATTCAGAATGAACTTGTTTGCAGTTCTTTATTGTGTCCGAAAAATAATGAATGAAGGAATTAATCCTTTACATTTCAGCAGGAATATTTCATCCATAAATGACAATGTTTGAAATACAAAGAACAACCTTTGTACCGATTACTTTTTAACTTTTACTACATAAATCTACCAACCAAACTTTTCAATTTCTACATATATATGCGTATATTCAACTCCTCTGACAAGAAATGTTCTGTCCTGGAGTACCTGAGTCTACGAAGGCCTTCACTGGGTGTCCATTGACGGTACAATCCACATACAACATCACCACCTGGCCGAAACTCTCCGGGGCAAACTCCATGGCAGTCTCCATGTTTGACTCCACATTCTTCAACCTAAACAGCAGCAGCATCACCATCAACCATCAGATCATGCTAATAGAAGTATACTAGTAGTATTAGTCATTATTAGGGGTGACCATCACAGGTAATTTCACTATCACGATAGTATTGCGATAGTTAGAATTACTATTACTATCACAATTTGACAAAGATATCGCGATAGTACTTGAGTATGCAAAATGAATGTTAAATGCATACAATATCAGTGTTTCAGATGGGCGTCGGTCATCGGACAATGCCCGATTATTTACGCAAATGTCCGAATTTATTAGAGACCATGCCTGATTATTTTCACAAATGTCCGAGATTTAAAAACCTGTTAGGATATTGTCCTGAAC
>JAUTBZ010155823.1:0-11337 GCA_032361785.1 Lepetodrilus galriftensis
AGGAAGGCTGATTTTCAATATCTTTGCCTCCTTGGCCGAGTTTGAGCGTGAAGTAATCTCTGAGCGCACCAAAGCTGGCCTGACAGCTGCCCGTGCCCGTGGCCGCATTGGTGGCCGTCCCAAAGGACTGTCTGACAAGGCCAAGAACAAAGCTATTGTCGTGGCCGCGCTCTATAAGGAAGGCAAAATGTCGATTGCTGAAATTTTGGAGAACCAACAGATCAGCCGCGCCACACTTTACAACTACCTTCGCCATCAAAAAGTAGAACTGGGCGACTACACAGGGGAAGTCACGCCAGAAACCTTGAAGAAAACCTAAAACCAAGAAAAGGCGGTTTTACCTCCGCCTAGTTGTGTTTTAGAAAGTCTTGTCCTTTGGATTCCCTCGGTTATCCCAAATGCGCAAAATTTCTATACAATCATCGTTCACACGATAAATAATCGAAAACGGTGTTTTGGGAATGACAAACTCCAAAACGTCCTGAATATCTGTTTGATGTCCAATTGAAGCATGTTCAGCAATAAGATTTACAGTTGCCTTGAATTGCTCTCTGGCACGAATAGCCCCATCAGGAAAGACCCTTGTGTAATAGCTGCGCATCCATTCGAGGTCTTCCAGAGTGCTGGATAAATATACAATCTTCATAAATTTTAAGACTTTGTTGGCAAAATATCTGGTTCTGGCGCGGATAATTCTTCTTCACTGCCCCAGCTTTCCATCCAGTTATTGACGGCTTGGGAAGAGACGAAAATACCTTGATCCGCTGCCTTAACAGCTTCTTCAATAGCGATATTTTTGACATCCTTGGCATTCAAGAACTGCTCAATAGCCTTTACAGCAACATAAGAAGCCGAACGTTCTTGGCTTTGTGCCTCTTGCTCCAAGCGTTTTTTCAGGTTTTCATCCAGTCTGAACGAAAAAGGTACTGAAGTCATGGTTATCATGTCCTATAATTAAAAATGTAATATAGTGTCTTACATTGTATTCAACCCTTGGATAAATACAAGAGAATAATTGCTATCTCCCCTACCCCGCGATAAACCTTACCTATGACAATACACCAGACATCTTTCAGGCCAGCAGCCATACGCCTTGAAAAGCGTGACCAGAGTAAAAATCTGGCACGCTTCTATGTGCTGCGTATTCAGCCAACCCTGTTTGGTCAGTGGGCTTTGCAAAGATGCTGGGGACGCATTGGATCGCAAGGCTGTGAAAATTCCCTCTGGTTCGAGACAGAAGATGAAGCTCTTGATGCCCTCGCAAAGTTAGAATCTCAAAAGAAACGCCGTGGCTATCACCTGTTGCCAGTGCAATTGAAAATGTTTTAGGAAAGCAATATCAAGTAAAAGTGCCAAGCGGTTTTGTGGCTTGGATATTGCGACAATCAAAGGAATTTTATCTTGGCAAACCATATAGGCACGATCCATGACAAATTTTTCAAGCGTCTCATGGAAAATCCTGACACCGCAAATATCTTTCTGAGAGAATATTTGCCAGAAAATATACAATCCCTTATGACCAACACTCCCCCTACCCTGATAGATCGGGATTTTGTTGATGATGAACTCAAAGAGCATTTTACAGACTTGCTGTACCAGGTTGAACTCTCATCTGGGAAAAAGGCCTTCATTTATATCCTCATTGACCATAAAAGTGCGCCTGATAAAAAAACGCCTGTGCAGCTGTTCCGCTATATGGGACAAATTTGGACATATCTCACGCAGCAAAAGGACTGGTATCCCCTGCCCCGCATCATGCCTCTGGTCGTCTATCATGGGAAACAGAAATGGAATATCTCTACAAATTTCAGTGATTTTTTTCAGGAAAATGATGATGGCTTAGCATCCTACTTTCCAAATTTTGAATATTCTCTGATTGACCTAAACACAGTGCCAGATGAAAATCTCTCCAAAAACCAGAGATTACGAGCATTTTTGACTGTTCTGAAGCATATTCAACAACCTGACTTCCTTGACAAGATGGAAAATATCCTGACAGAATTGCGCTGGCTTGAACCAGTAGACGTTACCATCATTTTACGATACATTATAAAAAAATGGCGTTCCAATATTGATAAGAACACCATTGACGGTATGGTGCTTCATATTGCACCTGAAAAGAAGGATGAGATCATGGCAAGCGTAGTAGATGAATGGATTTCCCAAGGCGAAGCTAAATTTTTAACAGGCTTATTGGAACACCGTTTTGGTTCGCTTTCACAAAAAGCTAAAGAAAAAATTGCCAGTGCGAACACGGATACACTTGAACTTTGGGGGAAACGTATCCTTGAAGCATCAAGCCTTGATGATATATTTAAAGATAAAAAGCAAACATAGATGTCGCAGATTTTATCTGATCAACAAGAGTTACCATTAAAGCCATTGGATCAGAAGGTGAAAATGGTCTTCTGGAACTTAGATGGCATATCTGTTGAAATAACATCAAAAATTAAGCTTTTTCATACATTTCAACAGACAGTTCAATCACTTCAGCCATGCTAATTCCATCACGAGCCGCCAGCAGCTTTACTTTTTTACGAAAGCCTGCTTTCACTCTCGTGTTAAACTGCTCTGTTCGCCCTGTTTTTCGTAAAGTACGGCCATCAACATAAAGCGTTTCAGGATAAGGTGCTATTTCTGGTTGCTGAAGATTGTGAAAACTCTCTGTTCTTTGTGGTGGCTGACCATATCCTTGAATATTTTCTTGCAAAACGGCATGGCTTTCTTTGCTGCGACCAAATTCCTTTCTCACAGCGTCTTTTTCATTTTTTTTCTTTATGATATGAGAGAGTCCAAGCCCCATATTAACTCCCCCTATGCCTCTATAATAATTTGTAAATTTTCAACAAGCTCTTGCATAACCAATAAAGCTTCTTCATTCAGTTTATCATATCTTGTTTCTGTTAAAGCTTTGCCATCATTGAGCGCTTCTTGATAACCAATTTTCTCTTGCAATCCATTGTTAAGAACATTATACCCCGCCTCCTTTATATAAGATTTTGCAATTTCAATTTGTTTTTTAGATTGAACTCTACAAAGCGCAATTAATAATTTATCTTTAGAAATATTATGATCTGTTAATTCATGAAAAGCACGAATAGCAGGATTTAGATCATCTTTGCTACTGCCCGAAGGTTGTATAATAAGATCAGCAATTTTAGCAATTTCAAGGGTTGATACAGATGTCCTTGCAGGACCATCGATAATCAATAAATCATAGTTTTCAGATGCTTGTAAAGCATCCTGAGCCGTACCATAGGTTGCCGCAGAAATAGCAGGTAAAATGCTTCCATCCTCACGTCTTTGAGACCACTCAAAAGAGGTTGCTTGCTGAATATCTAAATCAGCGATATGAGTATTAATCCCCTCCTTCATGGCTTCTACAGCAAAGGTACGGGCGAGTGTTGATTTCCCCACTCCTCCTTTTTGTGACACACATGCTATAATTGTTGCCATGTAACAGTTCTCGCTTTATGATAGCTGCTATTACAATAGCAACTATCAGCTATAATAATAGCAGCTATTATTTTATGACTACAAAATATAATGTAATACCAATATGTTAAATATAATAGCTAATAAATTGATAGCCTCTATTAAAATATTGGCTATCAGATATAACAATAGCAGCTATCATTTATTTTCCAAATAAAAAATACATGTTTTAGCATAAAGTCCCACAATACATGGTAAAATCGATATTATAAAACAATCTGATTTCTAAAAACACAGTGCTATTTTTAACAATTTTTCAGAAATATTTAAGTGCCATAATCTTCTCTTTTTATTAAGACATAAAGAGAACATATGGCACTTTGATACATAAAAAATTTTTCAAATTTTCACCCCTTCAAAATTGCATAAGCAACATTCACTTTTTTCTGCTCTTCTTCCATTGCCTTTTGGATTTCAGGTGGATCATTTTGCCAAAGATTTGGATGATACCTTTTCGATTTTTCATGATAGGCCTTTTTCAAATCAGCTTGGGTGAAGCCAGATTTCAGACCCAATATTTCCATTGATCCTCTATTGTCATCTGCCTTTTTAGGCTTGCTACTTTGAGCCTCTTCACGCTGTTTTCTTTCAAACGCTTCTCTCTGTCTTTTCAGATTTTCCTCTGCCTCGGCTTGCTGCCTTTGACGTTGGCGCAACTCCTCCTCATCAGCTTCACGTTTTTTCTGCTAATAGCTTTTATCGTCTCCCTTTGAAGGACTGCTCTTTGTATTTTTGTTGCTATGTCCTTCAGATTTACGGTGGCGCAATTCATCTTCCTAATTTCCTGAACCAGAAGAGGTGGCTCTCTAGGGCAATCGCATGAAAATATCAGGTGACAACTTTCAATAATGTTGAATCAATAAGGTGATCTTTTCTTTGTTTTAGAGGGGCTCTTGATATGAATGATTTGAGCGGGAAAGTTGCGGTACACATTAAATTTAAAGATATGGATGATCCTCGACAAGAGGGTAAATTGAAATATCGGCTTGATGAAATTTTACTTCTGACCCTATGCGGCGTACTCTGTGGGGCTGATGGCTGGGTTGAAATTTCGGAGTTTGGGCAGCAAAAGCTTCCTTTTCTGCGGCGTTTCTTTTTTTTTGCAAACGCAATTTCCTCTCATGACCAACTCGGATATATCTTCAGACACCTTGATCCAGAGCAATTTCAGGGCTGTTTTATAGACTGGGTTTCGAGCCTGCAAAAGTCCGTCAAAGGTGTGGTTATTTTTGGTATCTGTATTTGAGAAAATGGTCAAAGGTAAATATTAATCCTTTCTTTTGGGAAATTTACAAACTATATTAGGTCATACAGGTCATACAGGTCATATATTAGGAGGTGATAAAATGAAATGGCAGGTTAATAAGGCGAAAAGTCATTTTAGTGAACTGCTTAGGCAGGCTGAAGAAGAAGGGCCGCAAGTTATTACGCGTCATGGGACTGATAAAATAGTGGTTTTGTCAATTGAAGCTTATCAAAAGCTTGAAGAATCCCAGCCTAATTTTAAGGATTACCTCTTGTCTGGCCCAAAGGTGGATGATTTTGTGGTTGACCGCTTGGATGATATGGGTCGGGATATTCAATTTTGAAATATTTACTTGATACCAATATTTTATCAGAAACCCGCAAAAGAAAACCTGCCCCTGAAGTTTTGTTATGGATAGATACTGCACACCAGAAGGACCTTTTTATAAGCGTTTTGACAATAGGGGAGCTGGTCAGGGGGATTACTCAATTACATAGAACTGATCCAAGGGCTGCCGATAGTCTTGGGCATTGGTGTCAGGGTATTGAAAAAATATTTTCAAATCATATTATTGATATAGATTCCAGTACGGCCAAAATATGGGGTGAAATGAACAGTAAGAGACCTTACCCTGTTATAGATTCCCTTCTTGCAGCAACAGCTCTGGTTCATGACATGACGCTGGTGACAAGAAATATCAAGGATATTAAAGATAGTGGTGTTACATACCTGAATCCCTGGGATGAATAGAAGGGAAAGCAGGATATGGCCTATATAGAATTTGGAAATACTTGGTGGGGTAAAAAATGGCTTGATGCCTTGCTTGGTACAGACTATTCTAACAGGCTGCCACGGGGCAAACGTTATGCCCGCAATGGCAGCGTCCAGAAGGTTGATGTCTCTGGCATCATGGTACAAGCTGCTGTTAAGGGATCACGTCTTTACCCCTATGATGTTGAAATATCTCTGCCCAAATTCTCACGTCAAGATAAGGAGGCTATTGTTGAGATCATCACAGATAACCCCTTATATCTGTCACAACTCTTGACCCGCCGTTTGCCGCCAGCTTTATTCGATGTTTTTGAGCAAAAAAATATCCCAATTTTTCCCAAAACTTGGAGTGATTTAACTGCTGATTGTTCTTGCCCTGATTGGGCTGAATGTTGTAAGCATATTGCCGCAATTATCTATCTGATTGCCAACGAAGTTGATAAAAATCCATTTTTGTTGTTTGAAATGCATGATTTTGATATTTTTGACGCCCTTGCAAAACAAGGATTTAGCGTTGAAACACATATGGCTGTTTGTGTGCCATCTCCTCAGCAGTTTATATTGGCAACCGCTCCCTCAAAAACAAGAGCAATATCAAGCGATAAGCAAGATGTTTTATTAGATCAGATTGATTTTACCCAAATCCCTGCCATGGGTGATAAACTCCTCTCATTGCTCTCTGACAAGCCCCTTTTTTATCTCACAAAAGATTTTAAGGTTTTGTTTGGGAGAACACTCAAAAGCATTGGTCTGCGAAGTCGCAAAGAAATAAAAAGGTGCAAGGAAGGGCTGGAAAAGGGACAGGGCGTAACAACAGTCTTTTTTAACGATGTTACGATCAACATATCGCCTGATCTTGGACTGACATCATTAATTTTATCTACCTCCGATGACCCGTTACTTTCCAGTAAAAAAGAGGATATATACAAGCTTTTTATCAGCCTGTATGCCATACCGCGCAAGGAAATTCATTCCCATCATCAACGCGCAGTCATTCTCTCACTGCTGGTGCATTTTGCCCTAAAGCTTATTGAACAAAGGGCTATTATCCCTGAAATTTTGACAACGCAAAGAGGCTACCGCATACGCTGGACACCAGCCCTCATTAGTGCGCCTGTTCAAGAAATATTTGAGTCCATTTGCGCCCTGAGTCCAGATAACCTGGTAGAAAATCCTTTTTTGTCTGTTACAGAGCAGGTCAAGACAGTTTTGTCCGCTATTATTGACCGCTATATTTATCTGTTTTCAATCAGCATCAGGACACTGCCGCTTGATGACATTGCAGGATTGTTTTTCAGACGGGAAACCCTCAAAAAATCCAAAAAATTTGGGGACGGGGAAATAGCTGAAAATATAACGCTTTGGCTCAGCCGTTTCTATATCTCCCATAAAGATCATGTGCCTTTGGTCAAGGTGAATGAAATCAGCAATGGTTTTGAGATGGAACTGCTTGTCGAAAACCGCAAGGATGAACACCAATCCCCTGTGACCCTGAAAAAAATACTGACCCTGAAAAAATATCAGTCTGTCAAATATGAAATTTTGAAGGATATTACTTTGCTAGCTGATTATCTGCCTGAAATAGATGATTTTTTAGCCTCAAAAGGGGAGAGAAAGCCAGAATTTTCATGGGAAGAGTTTGAAGCCGTTCTGTTTCACCAGCTGCCTGTGCTAAAATTGCTGAATATTTCTATCATGCTACCCAAAGAACTTGCCGAACTGGTGCGCCCAAAGGTCAGCGCCGTTGTCAAAAAAACAGCCTCGGAAACCTCAAAAAGCTATCTGTCCCTTGACAAGATGCTTGATTTTCAGTGGCAGGTCGCGCTTGGTGACGAGATGGTTTCGATTCGCGAATTTGAAAAACTGGTGCGCGGCCTAAAAGGCATTGTTAAAATAAAGGATCAGTTTGTCTATTTTGACGAAAAGGAAATCGCAAAACTTCTCAAGGATCTTGAAAGCGAACCGCGGCTGCCCCCCAAAGATATTTTGAAAACGGTTCTCTCCGAAGAGTATCTGGGCACGCCGCTTCATTTTGACAAGGAAGTCAAGGCCATCATTGAGGACATGATGAAAGCCGATGCTTTGCCTGTGCCTGATGGTCTGCAAGCCACATTAAGGGATTACCAACACAGGGGCTATGAATGGCTTTCTAAAAACGCCAAGATTGGCTTTGGCAGCCTGATTGCTGATGATATGGGGCTGGGAAAGACCATCCAGATTGTTACCCTTTTACTGCAAATGCGTGATGAGGGGAAATTTAAAAAAGTGCCAGCCCTAGTGATTGTGCCAACCTCGCTTCTCACCAACTGGCAGCGGGAAATGGAAAAGTTTGCGCCCAGTCTCAAGGGGCATATCTATCATGGCGCAAACCGTAATTTTAAAACCAAGAATATTGATGTTTTTTTGACGACTTATGGTTTGCTGCGCCGTGACGAAACCAAGTTTTCTAAAATCAAATGGGCAGCCGTCATTATTGACGAGGCACAGGCCATTAAAAACCATGGGACAGCACAGACAAAATCCATTAAAAAAATAAAATCTGATTTGCGTATTGCGATGACAGGAACGCCTGTAGAAAATCGCCTGACAGAATATTGGAGCATTCTGGATTTCCTCAACAAGGGCTACCTTAAAGGGGTAAAGACTTTTAAGACTGAATTTGCCATGCCCATAGAGGTTGATCGTGACAAGGAAAAACTGGCCATTTTCCGTAAGATCACAGCCCCCTTTATCTTGAGACGGCTCAAATCTGATAAATCAATTATCAAGGACTTGCCTGACAAAATAGAACTGGATCAATATTGCAGACTTGCCAAAGACCAAGCAGCCCTTTACCAGAGTACGTTGGATCAGATCATGAAAAAAATAGAGGACGCAGAGGGTATAGAACGTCGGGGCCTCGTTCTCAAGATGATTACCGCATTGAAGCAAATTTGTAATCATCCAGCCCATTTTTTGAAAAAAACAACCCTGAACCTAGAACATTCGGGCAAGACAGCCTTGTTACTGGAACTGATGCGCACGATGGCAGACAATGAAGAAAAACTCCTGATCTTTACCCAATATACCCAAATGGGGCATTTATTGCAAAATCTGATTGCCCAAGAATTTGACCAAGAACCACTCTTTCTTTATGGTGGTTTGTCCCGTAAAAAACGTGATGATATGGTGGATGACTTTCAGAACAAGCCCTATGTCAAGACGATGATATTGTCCCTGAAGGCAGGCGGCACAGGGCTGAACCTGACAGCAGCCCAAAATGTTGTTCATTTTGACCTGTGGTGGAATCCAGCTGTCGAAGCCCAAGCTACAGATCGAGCCTACCGCATTGGCCAAACCAAAAATGTTATGGTACATCGCCTGATTACACGCGGTACTTTTGAAGAAAGGATCAACGACATGCTCAAAGACAAGCGAGAACTGGCCGACCTTTCGATAGCATCTGGCGAAAAATGGATCGGCGAATACTCAAATAAAGACCTGCGAGAGATATTTACCACCAATTAATTTCCGTAAGGTGTTTTTCGTTCAAAATAACGGTGGTTATAGTACGCTTGTTAAAAGATGAAATCATCTTCTTTATTTTTAATGCCTGCCCCATGAACCAGCATAGAAAGCCATCTCCCAGTGTTATTCCTGTCGATTTTTGATTAGAGAAAGACAGAAAGTCTGTTGCCGATACCAAGGATATATTAGCCCAAGAGATCAAAAATTATGTTGCCAGACTGGATGATATTTATAACGCCCAGCTTCATAATCCTGAGACGATAACAGGCCAGAATGCGAAGAACTATCTTTTGCTCAAATCAACCTTTGATGCCTTCCTGACAGGTATGGAAAACCATAATACTGATATGGTTCAAAAACTTGAAGACCTTCACTCTGATCTTGTCGCAACGGCCAGGCCAAAGACCGCCCAAAAAGCGATGGCTATTATTTGAAGTCAGAAGGAAAAGCAGGCAAGATATGATGCAGCCTTTGAAACCTTCGCTTCGGAATTATTCCAAATGCAAAACGATGAAGGGTATAAAACGCACCTCTTGGATGCGCGAAATGATTAGGTGATTTTTTTCTGTTTTATAAAGCCAATGAAAGACGCACTGATGTTGTCTGGTGTCCCCTTGCTATTGAGGAAATTACAGAATTCATTCTTGATGTAATAATAGTCTATGCCCCGCTCCCGTGCGAGTTTTAGACATTTTTCCTGTGCCTTGTTATCAAGATGTTGGTCAAGATTATCGACAGTGTAATGGGTGTTGAATGATTGTTTTTTATTGGAAGATAGATCGCCAACTTTTGACAATTTCTTGCGAGTAAATATGACATTATCTCTGTCATCCATACTCAGATGATAATCAGGGAGATGATCATTCTTGATAATATCTTTGATGAGATACTTGAAATGCTTTAATGGACTGAGAGACCCTGACTTTTTCTGTAAAAGTTCTAAGTTAATTTTCCATTCATTTTTGGTGCCACAATGTTTTCGACCAAGTTCATAAACACGGCGTTCCAGAGGTTTTCTGAGACGAAAATAATCAGAGTGTAGTGTCAAGACTTCATCAGCTTCAATAGCATTAAAAAGCCATTCAGAAATTGTTACTCCCCATTCCGTGACACGCCCTGTTTCATCCGATTTTTTAATCATGGCACCATCTATGAGACCAAAGGCTTCCCATTGTTGGGTGTTTCCTGTTTTTAAATTAGTTCTGAGGCGTGTCCCATCCAAACGCGCTAACGCTGATTTCAGGCCTTCATAAGCATTTCCATTCACCATGCGGTTGCTGAAAATTAAAAAATCATGGGCTGCAAAATGAACTTTTCGACTATAGGGCTGTCCATTTTTTTTAGCTTCCATCAGTTTGCTGATCGCATAAATGAGAATATCCTTATCAAAAATAGTCGCGATTCCTATAGCACTAGGCCATATCTCAAGAGATTTATTGTTATGGTCATAGCGTCTAATATTGTTATCTGGTTTTGTAGACAGGGCAAAAATAGGATGCTCCATAGAAGCCATATCATCCTTTAAAACAGCATCAGACATTTCACAAATGAACAAATCTGTTTTTGTATGGCGTTTGGCCATCAGTTTTTTCTTCGACATTTCAGTGACCTGACTTAGATACGATATTTCAGTGACTAGGAAATCTTCGATATTTCAGTGACTATCTCCCCATACTTCGATATTTCAGTGACAATAGCAAGCTCTTCGATATTTCAGTGACCAGTCTTCGATATTTCAGTGACTAATCTTCGATATTTCAGTGACCGAACACCTTTTTTTAACTATATAAATCAATAGGTTGTATAGTGTTTTTTTACCCTTAACACGTATTTAACACGTATATTAACACGAAGGGATTGTGGATAACCCTGTGAACAACCTCAAATATCGAAATAATGCGGATTCATTTTCTTGATTCAAGGCTGCGCGAAATACGCACCCAAACTCCACAAAAAGCTAAGTACTATTTTGATAGGTTTTTCATTTTCTCAGCAAGATAAGACCTATGATGTTGCTAAGATTATGCTTTAAAACTCATTTTAAGGCTTGTAGAGAGGTCTTAACTATTTTTTAGTATCCTTTGGTGGTTGATCTTTCTTTTGTCAATTATAGGCCGTTTTACGGCTTGATACAGTTTTAAATTTTTTTGGGCGTTTTGCGCGCTTTCGTCTGACGATCAAGCCCCATCATTGCCCTTCGCTTTTGGGCAATGTCTGGTGTCTTGACCCTTCGGGCTTCAATCCCATAAGCGCTAACTTAGCATGATTGTTGCCTGTATTTTACGTTTTCTTGAGGGTTCATAAAGGTTTCTTTTTAA
>JAUTBZ010155834.1:0-11337 GCA_032361785.1 Lepetodrilus galriftensis
TTGAACGTGAATGCTATGGTAAACATAACAGTGAACTGACATGTTGTTTGGTGTGCGCGTTGTCCGACAACGGATTTTCGCGTTCGATTTGTTATCGTGGGGAATACTCACTACGCATGCGCATACATTTTGCCTCGACAACGAGGATATTGAATCGAAAACGCTCTACAAGATCGCTGTGGTCGCATTGTGGATATTTCTGTTACATAGTTGGTCATGTGACCACAACTCTGTTTGGGCAAGATACACAATGGTGGTGTTCCATTCAGTCGAGGACACAAATTCTTGACAGACAACCAGTACCGTGAATGGAACAGCAAGGAGGGTATTCGTATCATCATGAGTGTTTGGTCATTGGCTAATTTCATCACCCTAGGATTGGTCGAGTGATTGAAACAAATACGCTCTTATATGTGGCAATGTCACTGTACATTGTGCGAGTCGTTCCATCAGAGTATTCCGAACACTCGCACAGCTGAAAGGAATGGGGCCGGTAAATGTGATGTTTTGTATGGATGTCTTCTGTGGCTATTGAATTTAATTTAATTGGTGTTTTTGTCGAAGCTGGAATATATCATTCATATGTGACTGAATCTGAATAAATAGGTTGCAGGGCTCATAGAGAATGTGTGTAATGGAAGAGAGGGCGGGATAGTGATACATAACAACATTGTAGAATACTTTGGTAAAACAGACAATCTTCTTTACATCTTTGAAGAATTGTCACAACACCAGCACCAATCGAAGGAAAAGATGACGCCATATCTTTGCAATTGGTTTAATTACAAGTATGTAAAATGTATACAAGGTTTCTTACCATGGTTACATATACATGACTAGTGGTTCCACTGGAACGGTGTCACACACATTGTGGTTCCAGGAGACCGTTATCTACATGGTTGTTATCTTGTCCCGCAAGAGAGAGCTATTCACATCATAATAAAACAAATTAGGTTTGCACGTCTTTAAAATATATTTCAAGGTACATATTGTCTTGTCTTGTGTTCAATAAATTCTGTCCATCACCCTTGTATGTGCATAATAAATTTGTATATATATTAGCAGGTTCATAAACAATATCTACTTTACCGTTTACGTTTATATTATTTGATGGAATAACAAATTTCGTTTTTTTTTCTCATATTTTCTAGACTAGAATTCAAATCTATTGATGGTATGTCACAACAAATTGACTGCGTTTAGATTGGACTAGATCTTGTGCTTGGTTGGGTTGGACTCTAGAGGTCTTGCAACACTTGGGCAGTTTATGCAGTATTTAAAACCTGAGAAGATACGACACAACGTTCATTGCTGTGTGCGGCTATTTCCACGTCAGCGTTAAATACAAGCTAGCCTGCTTCTTATCAAAACACAATAACTGCTTTCCTATTGGCCGAACTGAAAAAACAAACACTTGAGAAACAATACGTGAATAGCAATGCTACGTGAATAGCTGATAAACCCTCTAAAGGGGCTCTTTGAAATTGTCGCAGTGATGACAATTCGTCATGTCATGTCGCCTCGCCCAAGTGGGAAGAGTTATCTTATAATAATGGCATAGGTTTACAAGTGTTATTGCCATGAGTTTCACGCGGCATAAACTGCTCAAGTGTGTAAAGAGTGACTGGGCTGTGATCAATTTCTAATGTAGCAATCATATTTAAAATATATTTCTCTGGTACCATTCACAAGAATATATTATCCACTGGTGCTCAGGTTTAAATGTGCTACGTATTTCATATTTCTCAGAAATTCATTCAAGGCATTGACATGAAGATACAATACAATATTGGAATTGTTTTAAGAGTCTAGGTGAAAAATATAAATCTCAGTTCTAGACAATTATCTATTGGTACTATTAGTTTTACCCAATTCACAAGCTTGAAATGTTGAATACTATAATATGGATGTTTCATGATTTGTCGACAGGGACTTTGATTGCTCGAACAATGTTTGCACTAAACTGATATACAAGCTGCACTATACAAGGAATACAAAATGCACAAACAGAACAGCAATAAATTAGCGTTAATATTGTACAGTTATACACATACACTTGCAAATACTCACGGTTACAGAATTATTTACTATAGGTATGCTACCAACAAGCAGATACCGATGCACGGTTAAGTATACACTGGTAATGCAGAGGTGGCAAGTCTCCCGATTTATCAGATCTCCCGAAAATATATCTCCCGATTTCCCGCTTTTGATTTACAATCTCCCACAAAAGAATCGCTTTATCTGTTTATTTGTTTTTAAGCGTATTTTTCGTATTTTTTATGTATCCACACATGAAAGTTACTAAATATGACCGAAAAAGGCAGGAAATCACGTATTTGGCAGTCTCATGTATTTGGACCCCCCTAGATTACTTGGTTGCTTTGCAATCTCGGGAAAGGCGTATTCTCCCTCTTTTCACATGCTGTAGTAGAGAGATCTCCCTCATCACACTCATTTCAACTTGCCACCTCTGGTAATGGATGTAACACAAACATTTCTTGCCTATTGTTCTTGCACTGAATTGTAGTAACTGAACATGATCAATGTAATGCATCATCAATGACATGAATAATGTTAGGTTTTTGTTTTATAGCACTCGTGAAGCCATGAGTAGGGTTAACACATCAAAACATTCCATTTTGATTTCGATACTCTGGGATAAAGAGCAATGGCAAAAAAAAATAGCTCTTCACAACTTTCAAAACAAATGTTCTCATATCCATACTTCCACACTTTACTGACACCAACATTGCCCCAAACATGTATAATTGTGTACGGTTGTGGTAAGATAACAGGTGATCACTGGGCATGTAACACCACGAATGTGAGCAGTTTAACCCTCCCAACTTGTGAACAATACCATTAATGCTATACATCATGGCGTCTCCATTTATCCACAGCAGGTAATGGGTTAATGGACACATATAGACAGAAAAACAGGTTGCCTGTTCTGCCATGATACACTGGTTATGCTTACATCGGGTTCATACATAACATTATAAATGTGACATTTTGTATATTGTGTCGTCAACGCATGACCATCACTTGGATCCGACATGTTGCCAGTTAATTAAAATATAGTAAAATAGTTGACCCACTATTAATGCTTTGCACATACTGTGCATGTACTCCATGCTTTATGTACGACGTAAATATACATACCTTTCGTGAAAGTAAATTTTAGGAGCTTTGTTTTGAATAACCCTCTACATATGTCAAAAACTGCTACTATCACCACTCTCAATGAAATAAAACAATTTCAAAGATGTTTGCATTTTCAAACACGACCAGAAAAAAAATCCATTAGTAGGATGACAAGAAAAGACAGTACAATCGATACCTACCTAATATAAATGCATATACATATAGATCCTAGCCATATACTACCGGTAGTAATGCTTTAAGGAATACAAAGTACTCGCCAATATATAGATATCGTGATACCATGCAAACTATGACAGATAAATATTGACATAAGACCAATAAATGTGATATTTGTAGATGATCACAGTGTGATGAACAAAGGTGGTTTTATCCGGGTTCTGTATTCCAGGCCAACATCAAGTCCATCACCAGGCGAAAGTCAGAAGTTTAGACATAAATACATTTGTAACCGTAACAACCTGATATTGCACTGAGGCAGTCGGACCATATAACAACAGATCAATGTGAGCACACTCGAAAACAAATGCAATGCAATTTTGTTGGCATTGGCAACACAGACCCTGATCCGACTGCTGATAGGCTCTGGCAGCACAGCTGCAGACCATGACAACACAGCTGCAGATCCTGACAGCAGCTGCAAACACTGGCAGCACAGCTGCAGACCATAAGACAACTGTACACCATGACAACACAGCTTCAGACCATGACAACTGGAGTCCCTGACAACAGCTGCAGATCCTGACAACACAGCTGCAGATTCTGACAATACAGCTGCAGACGCTGATAATACAGCTGCAGATCCTGACTATACAGCTGCAGACCATTGACAACACGGCATACACACATTTACACCAAAATGTCAAATGAGATATGGACCACATAATTTTGTCATATGGCAATTTCTGTTGTGCAAAAGGGAAGGCAACCTATGGTCTGATAGCACAACATCCATCCATGACAATGCTTCGACCGCTAGAAGTAGGTATGTACAATAGAACCTACACACTCCCATAGTATCATTCACTCCCAGTTCCTACACATCAAGTTTCTCGTCTGGCGCCAACAGAACTGGAACTAGAACCAGTCTGTAATTGCCCATAAGTTCTGGCTCCGAAGTTACGAAACTTTCTGAGTAAGATTTCATGCTCAAGCCAGGGATAATAACTAACTTTAAAATGTACTCGCCCAAATAGTGATACAAATAACAACTTAGGATACCTTTAGCATTGGGAGAACTGGCCCGGCCGAGTGGGCGAATGTCAATTGTGGACCCTGCCAAGCTCAGAATTTACATGACGTTTCATGAACAAAACTCTTTGAGTTGCGTATGAAATCTTACTCAGAAAGGTTTCGTAACATCAGGGCCTGGTTTTGCTTTGATAACAACAGAGCTCAACAACGCACTCTCCCAACTGTCCAAACAGAATTTGTATGAAATTCTGAACAGAAACCCAAGCTGGTTTTCATTTTTCATATTTCAAAAATATAGTTGTTCCATTATAGACCTGATGATCACTTTACATATACAAACTGATGTTCTCTGAGAACGCCAATTGTTACTGTATGTACCGGACAAATAAGTGTGTATATATAGAACGGGACCATTGGCTTATCACAGCTGGCAAGAAATTAAATAAATGTTAAAACTGAAATGATTTCTCCAACATCACAAGTGTTATCACTCACTGTCTGCCCTACACCTCACACAACAAGACTTGAGGAAAATATGTAAAGAAACTGTAAACTATTTCTTTCCTAATTGAATGAATTATTGTTTCACGTCACAGCGGGAATCTTTCACCAATACATGACAAATTTATTTCTTATCTACTACTCACAATAAAGATAATATTGCGTGCATTCATGATTTCCCCGGCCGACAACATATATTTAAATTTTTGTTCCACGAAATCTGTGGCAACCAACACCTATATTGTACACAGTGTTTTCGACTTGTACTTTTCAAACAACCATCACATCCACTTTATAAAATGCCGATTTGTTTCTTCAGTAATAATGTAACACTCTTTTCATCCATCTGACACTTCCTCTGCTCATATCATAAATAAATATATATTTTTTTCTCGTCTGTGTTTATGAGCACTTTCATTTGTATCTTGCAACTGTGTCATTTTCACTGAACGTGTAAGACATGGTCTAGTGCAAATGTAAAAATTAATGGACCATGTAACACAGAGCTATCACCAAACTGATTCCATTTCTCATACATTCATATCAGAATTCATTGCAAAAACATGTACCATTATGATTCAATGTTAATACCATCATAGTATTAGCATTAGGGTTCATTACTAATACTATAATAACACTAATTCCTTGCTTATACCATCAAAGTTCAATGCTAATACCATAACAGCATCAAGATCGAGTTCATTTGCCAAAACCATCATCACATTGCTAATACAGTGCTCCCTCGAGATAACGCTGAAGTTGGGGTCCATGACATGCCACCTGTGTTATATCAACAAATATAATTTTTTATTTCTTTTAAAAATGGGGTCCACGTTGGACCCCGCGTTGTATCCGAATCGGCGGTGCATCGAAGGGCGTTATATCGAGGGAGCACTGTACATGTACCATCATAGCCTCTGGATTCATTATTAATATCATCATAGCCTGCCTCTGGATTCATTATTAATACCATCATAGCATCGGGTATTCATTGGCGATCACCATCACAGCATCAGAGGCCACCGACCATCACAGCAAGAGAGTGATTTCATCACTGCAGTTGCCGAGATTCGTCAGCGGCAGGTCGATGCCCACACACAGGCTGTCTCCATCTCCCTCACCCCCCGGGCCGAGCTCAGCGTCCCCCAGGGAGAGATACGGAGACAGGACGCGGAAACTGGCGAGGATGTGGACGACGTTGGCCTCGAGGTCCAGTCATAAGTCTGGGAATCGGTTGGGGTCCTCGCGGTAGTCGTTTGGGAGAGCGAAGAGGTCGACTGGCAGGCCGTCTCGCCACTCGAACATGGTGAACGTCACTTTGGCCGTCACTGTCGGGAACACGGGGATTTCTGTAACACAGGCATTGAAATAAATGTAGCCATGTGACATAAAATGTTCCTACTGGTCTCGGCGTGTTGGGATAACAATTTAGCTAAGTTGGTAGTGGTGGACATGCAATCCCCCAAATCGACAGCAATGTTGGCATGTCTACACTAATCTACTAATCCATTTATATAGGACTGAATTCCAGACACTTAACGTTAGCATGGTGAGGGGAAATAACCAAGATAAACTGTTTTAATTTCTCCCCAATGACTATGTTGCACAGGATTCTGGTAGGGCTGTCGGGGTAAAAATCTTTTCAAAAGGTAGGAAAAATTTAAGTAGAACACCAAAGTTAAACAACAATATCTTAATAATTAAGAATGAATTAAAGCTTAATATTGCAGCATGATCTTACTAACCCTCTCCCTGCTGAAGGCCACTTAACTTTCCCGATCATATGCAGAAATAGAACACTTTGATTTTATTCAGCATGGAGAAGGTTAATTAAGAAGTCTGAAGCATTCCAAAGTGGTACAATTGTTCAAAATTCAGAATATCAACAGTTTCAGACCGTACCTATTTTCACCGGGAAGCCAGGGGGGAGTTTTGTTGTCATGAATTCTCTCAGTTTTTGAAATTGTTTAAATGGCGCTACAACTTCTAGAACATCGAGTAGTCTGAAATGAAATTTAAATGAAAAATAAAAATGTCAACTGGTCATAATTAGGACTGGAAACATATAAAGACAGTTAATATTGAATGAGTAAGTGATTTACTGCTTAGCAGCGAGAAACTTTCAACAAGAAAAGTGTCATCTACATTACATATTGGAGAACAACTACAAAGTAGTTATCATGTATTAGTGTTCATTTACTTAATAAGCAACTTACACTTGCACACTCATTGGAAAATCTTGACTCTGAAGAAAAAAGAAGGAATTGCAGTTATTAATCTTTCACAACCAGAGAGCTACGTCCTGCCTGAATGCTGGTGACAGGACAACATGACTGAGATAGGACCATAGAGAACTACGTCCTGCCTGAATGCTGGTGACAAAACAACAGGACAACATGACGGAAATAGGACATCAGGATATGTATATTCTGTGAGTACCGGCAGCTACTGACAGACCAAGGATGATAACTGCATTGATAAGCTAAAGTCGGCACATCTGATAGATCACGAACATTGATGCCAAGCTCCCGTGACAGGATTTGAACCCAGGCCCCGAGATTACGAAACTTCTGAGCACAATTTCATGCTCAAATCAATGGTTTGTTGACAAATCCTCATATAAAATCTGAGCTTGAGCATGAAATCGTACTCAGAGAAGGCCAGCCCCGAGATTACGAAACTTTTCTGAGTACGTTTTTGTGCTCAACACACGTGCTATGCTAAAATACATGACGTTTTATGAACATAATTCTGAGTTGAGTATGAAATCGTACTCAGAAAGGTTTCGTAATTTTGGGGCCAGGTCTTTGTCTGCAAACACTGTGCTACCACCTACCAAGGATAGATATTGAAAAACTTTGAATGATTACAAAATAATCTATGAAAATACCAAGTCAGCATACCATAGCCACTGTTGCCTTGAATGCCTTGGAGCTTTCTTTGCCTATGAGTGACCTGCCTAGACACGGGGGTCGGCCTGGGAGTGCGTTGACGTACTCAGACCACGTTATTTCGTGGCCGTCTGGTGGGGTTAAAGATGGCCGCCGGTCAAACTGAAACCGGCAGTGCATGGGTTTAATAAAGAAATAGAAAGTCTGTGTTGAACAGAAAGTAAGGATCAGACACTATTTTCAAGTGTTGGTGTTATATGAATGTTGGCTTTATGCAAACTACAGAAATACCATGGATAAACTGAGATTCATGACAATAATGAAAATATGCAGATCTGACGTATTATCATACATACCATCACAGTTTGTGTTTCATGGGCAAACATATTTTTACCTAAAAGTATGTACATTTGATTTGTCCACACAAGTATATTGGGCAAAAAGGAACATTTTCTGCATGTCCCATTGGTCTTCAATATTTTCATGTGTTATGTTTTATGTTCTATTTTTCATGTTTTACTCGCAACAATAAAAAAATAAAAAATAAATAAAGTTACTAAATGAAAATGAGCGAATTAGCCCTTACCATCACAGCAGGTATTTATAATTTATACATGTATGTAATGACCTTGACAAAGGGCAGATAACTCTATTCTACTCACTGCACAATTGTCCCACGTTCCTTTGCTGAAATTTTCCATGATAGCTTTGTTCTTCTGTACGTCTTCTGGAGATAGGTGTTCTCGTCTGTAGCAGTGAAATATTCATAGTGTAGAGAGAGCTTCAATGTATCGGTAGCATTATCAGATTACTTTTTCTAACAAAAATCTGTCTTGGACAACATAACTATGGTAAAATTGCAATTTCAAAATTTCAAAAAATTAACTGAAAAGAAGAATTTATGGAAACAAGAATGAGGAAAATGAGAAAGATTATTTAAAAGAGGAAAGTATACATCAGACTTGCATCAACAAGTGAATATTTGACTTTCAGAACTACCTATATCGTTACAAAATGGAAGAATTCTCATCCATTATAATAGCGAAAGATCTATTCTCAAGCCTCACCTTTTCCTAGAATCTAGAGATAAATTATTTACACAATAGAAGTCGGCCCTGAATTCACCAACCATTTCCTGTAACAAATATGCAAAAAGATTTGTTGAGATAATAGTAGATAATAATCTTGTTCAATTATACATGCATGATATAAGCAAATAATTCATGCCTTTGTTTGAAGATTACGCTATTCAATATTGAATACACATGGAGTACTATCAATATGAATAACGTGCTACATATACATAGAATCAATTATCATTATTATTGTTGTTATTATTAGCATTATTATGGTTTTTTCCCCCAAATCTTTGCATTTTTTCTCAATGAGTACAAGTATTTAGAATATTATAAGCATTATCATTATTAATGAGAGACAATAAATAATAAATGCTACACGAGTACTTTATGTCTCAGTGTAATGGTACCTACAGTTTTGTCTTCCCTAAAAAGCCAGCCACTCTGAGTCCGAGAGAAAGATATATTTTTGGTGGACATTTGAGCGGCCATGATGTCGCTGCTCATTAATATGTCCACCTCGTCTTCTAGCTCCATTTCACTCTCCTGGCACCAGAAACAAAATGTTTTATAATTACCATACATAACATAACACTTCCATTGTGAAGGACACCATATATAAATGAAATTACAATTGTTGTTATTGAAAATTGAAAAGGTTGGTAGTTCTGTGCCCCAGAGATTATGAAATTTTCTTGGCTGCGATTTCATACTCAACTCGTTTTGTTCACAAATCCTAAAAATAAAAGCTCGAGCAAGAAATTGTGCTCGGAAGGTTTCGCAACCTCTGGGCTGGATACAATGTTAGTCAGATACACAGAAGTTGAGAGACTTCCGCGGATCTGCAGATTTTTAGACTTTGGGGTCAATCTCATAAATCTCTAGCCTCACGGCTGTTTCAGCTGCAAACATGATTTCCCATTCCCATCCGTGGATATCCCTGGTATCGCTCACCTCATATCGTATTCTCTGGAAGACCTGCAGTTTGTTGTCGAGGACCGTCAGCGAGTGGCGAGGACCAGCCTCACCGTTGAATATAAAAGATATGTCGCCACGCTCCCAATGCATGTCGTTGAAGTCCACTAACGTTGTATCTAACCTGGAGGTTAAAAAACCCAGCATATGTCACATCCTTAGAATAGATGAATTACAGACCTACATCAGTCAGGTAAAACTGACTATGGTTTTGTTACAATCAGATTTCAAGGTGTTACAGCTATAGATTTGACTTTATAAATGTGTTTATTTTCTTTTTACATCACTTGTACATGTTGATCTAAAGGTTGGACACATCACACCATTTTCAAGAACATTGGTTAGATAAGAGAAGTACAATCAATGTCAGATATTCTATTATAGTTGGATGACATGTTGTCAATATATGTTTGGACTTTCAGTGGAAAATTACGATTTATAGTTAACTGAGTGAGAAATAAAACATAACTTCTTTATTTATTAGAATATACAGTATATATTTTATGAGTAAAACTGGTTTTGTCAAAGCAAAGTAAACGAGTGGATATCAGAGATAAACTGTAATAATTATCAGCTGGTTTAGTTTACCTAATACATGCCCCTTTCTTGTGTATTTTGCATATATCTGATGGCAGGATTCGGGAAACAAGAGGTACTGAAAACAAAAAGAAGAAGTCAAATATCGAAAATTGGCGGTATTATCCAGAGCAAAAATATAATCAAGCAATGTTAACCCTCTCCCTGCTGAAGGCAACCCGAGATGCCCTAATGAGAAGTACTTTTGCCTAATCCAGCAGGGAGAGGGTTAATGTCAGACATAATTATACCAGTGTTAATAGAGGGCGTCCTGGGGGACATTTGACATTCTGCAATGTTAAAGGTATCTATGGGACCCTCTGCGAATTACAGATTTGACCACCATTAACATTGGGCCCATGGAGAATGACATCCATATTATTTTCTTAATTCTAACACTGTATACTATTATCTTGAAAACTGTGGTGGCCATTGCAAATTGCTTACCCCAACTCTGAAAATCCCATTTGAGTTCGAGGTAGAAGTCGTCGATATCCTTCAGAGCCTGAATGAGCGAGGGTCGCCTGTCTTCTAACAACTCACGAGATTGTTGCTTTAATTTGCGTAGAAGGGAAACAACTGCAACGAACATTGTGACGACTAGAGACATGGACACCAATACTAGTAATCATACGTTGTACTCTTCGTCATCATGGCTATTTACAAAGTTGATGAATACTTATCTGACAATTATAGATGCTTAGATTAAAATTGTAAGAGAATCAATTAAAAAATAAAGCAGCTTAGACAGAAATACTTAACCAATCAAAAAAGCTATACTTAAAAAGATGTATCTTGAAGGTTAGGATAAATTAAATTTAAAGTTGTACTGAATTATTTTGAAAAGAATTTGGTTTAGAAGTAAACGTTACAAGTAAACTCCCTTTAAAGGCATAATATCACAGATATTTATGGTCGTTTGGGACTAGTTCTTAGCTACAACTGCAAAATACATTCAC
>JAUTBZ010155856.1:0-11333 GCA_032361785.1 Lepetodrilus galriftensis
TTCCATTTGAACCCTCCCCGCAAGCGGGTCGGGTTCAAATGAAATTTGCCATGTCGAATTTCAATAACATCCCGCAAATGTCAAAACACCATATATTTATCTCCTAAAAGGAGGGTGAAGTAGTAGTTAGTACTCACCTGGTTGAGGAGCCTGCTAGCCTGGCCGGCGTTGTGCTGGTGGAAGGCCACGATGCCCTGCAGTAGGTGGAGCTTCATGAAGAGAGCCTGGGCCTGCTCACTGCCGGTGCCACCCTGCAGGGACAAACATAACAACTGTGACAGAGGACAGTGCCCATCCTGGGAGTCGGTGGATTGCGAGTCCAATGCTCTATCGACTGAACCAACGGGGTATAGCGGTACAGACCGAGATATCAGTAGAGGATCGTATATCACGTTCTCCCCCCTCCATATATGGTGACTCAATTCAATCACCTTTGACCCACTAAGATCAGTAGGAGCATCTCATGACACACCCGGCTGCACTCATACCTTGGGTAGTGATCCTTTCTAGCTGTTCTGTCTGTACTTTCTGTCCGACGCATGCACAGTTACCAAGGATCAACACCGCACAATTGAAGTGCGCATGCGTTGGACAGAAAGTACAGACAGAACAGCTAGAAAGGAGCAGCCTCTTGGTGTACTGTACCCTAATTAACAGTATATGGTTACAAAAGTTTTCACGAAGACATAGTTCAAGATTGTACCTTGACTGCCATCAGACGTTCGTTGTTAGCACCATAACTCCTGATGAAGCACTTCTCACTCTGCTCCAGTCTCCTTTCTGAAGAGAAACAAATGAACTATGTATCAAATACCATAGCATTGTTGCTGGGATATATTTGTGTGTAACTGTGTGTCTTTCTTAACAGTTCTTCACAACTGACATGCCAAAGCTCATCATTGATGGTTATACTGGTACTGTATGTAGACAACACAATTTCCACTGTAACTATAAAGAATAACACTGAGCAGGATTGGAACTCAGAACAGTTTAACCCACTGTACTATCCCATCATACACATGCAGATGATAATCTCGTACTACATTAATAGTGGCACTTCTTTTGTCTTGCCCGGGCCAGCCCGGCAAACCCGTTTCAATTACTTCAGGCGGCTAGACTAATTGGGCGTTTTCGATTATATTATTCTAGATATCGGATAAATTCATGACGTCACCACATACTCCGACAACGATCCTCAGCGTTCTATTTAGAAATCCTCGTGCTCCGAGTACTCCTATAACAAAATCGAAAACGCCCTTAACTAAGCGGCTAGAAATACTTGCCGGCTAAGTGATAATCGAGTGCCTCTATTACTACCCTGCTTACCAGCATCTGGGAGTTGATCGACGTTCTGTAGACTGAAGTAGCACCAGACGATATCAAGGCACAGGACGGCGTAGTTGTCAACGGCTTTCAACAACTCTGCTTGGCATTTACTGCAAGACCAACAGATTTATCAACAGTCAGATGCTGTGCCAGGCTCATGTTTACATCAACTACAAACAATTCTCATTCTATCGATAATCATTTTCATAGTGCATAGATGTACACCACCCTGAAAATATTTTTTGGTTAAAAATAAGTGATGAGCCCAAATGTACTTGAGTCTAAGGTTGATCCTTGGTAACTGCACATGCGTCGGGAATAAAGTACAGACAGGACAGCTAGAAAGGAGCAGCCCACGGTCCAGAATGTGTGTCCAACACTATCATTGGAACACCACCTAAGGCAAGTGTGTGGGTGTTCAGGTTCAATAATGATACTGAACGAGAAAATTGATACACACCTAAATATATTTAAATTTAAACTTTTCAATACAAATATTGATACCTGAATTCACTATCAGCCTCAAGGAAGAGGAGTAAAGCTTGAGAAGTTTGTTTCTTTTTCAGGGCAGCTCTTCCCTTTTCATGGAGTGTCATAGCAAGAGTTAAGGCCTGAAATAACATAGATAATGATACATAGAAATCATCTCATCCACAATCTTCCCGACATATGAAACTGGTATCCACTACACACAGTACAGAAAAAGATATAATAAGTCCAAATAAGGGATTCAAACACAGACCGGCCAGTTTCCTAGTCTTACACACTACTACCCGACCCAATCTATCCATGCATTACATATCAATCTGGGGTCCATTTCAAAGAATGATCATAGCACTGTGAGAGTTGTAACTCTTTACTATACATAATATACAGTGAATTGTGACTATCGTAGCCCTACAATTGTTATGTGGATCAGGATGGGATGGGAATTAACTACAGTAAATAATGTATTACTCTCTTCTCCTCAGTGGGAAGCTGTAATGGTTTCCCCGACTGATCAGCGATCTGGATATCGTACGTGTCCTCATCTGTAGGTCAACAAAGAGAAATGAGTAAAATAAAATAAATATTGCAAGGTTGCTTCTTAATTAACCTTCTATATGGTGTGGATAAGTGGAGATGTCATAGCTATAAGTAATACAGCAGTGAACTGGTTAATGTATGTGTATATGTGCCAGAGGACCAAACTGTGTGATACATAGCCAAAAAGCAGGAATGAGTCTAGAAACCTGAGTCGATCTTGGTGGCGAGCAGTTCCGCTGCCTGTCGTGTTTGGGCCACATCGGACGCCTGCTGCTGTTGTTGATGTGCCTCGGCTTCCACCACAGACAGTCTCACCGCCATCACTTGTGCACCATTCTGAAGTACAGTACACATAAAGCATGAAGATACTACAGTACATCCTTGTATACAACTTACACCACAGAATTGTATGACCTAAACTTGTAACACATGTAAAATTGTACAATATTTCTGATAAATGATCAGCAAAGGAATTGGAAAGTATGAATGAATGAATTAGTGCTCAGTTTAGGGCAGGAAGAAACCTGCAACATCCGTAGTGATGAATGTTGCAGTAAACCTGCGAGCACAAGCTAGTATTGATAGACCAAGGATGATATTTCCATTGTCACTCTACAGATGGCACATCCTATCAATATCGCATCAGAATGGTAACTTTCACAAACATTGATGCCAGGCTCCCGGGACATGACTTGAACCCTCGGCCATTGGCTCCAAAGTCCAAAAATCCTACCATTGCGCTACCACCCGGCCAAACCATCAATACGCTAATACCCTACCTTAATGTCCTGCTGCTGTAGAGACTGGTCGTCTCTGATCACTTTGCCTTTTGTGATGAGCTTCAGCTGGTCCACGGGTATACTAGACGTGTCTGACAGCTGCTTCTTGAAGTCAGAGCCACTCACACCTAGATCTATCTCCATGGTAACAGTCTGTGTCTGGGAGCCCTAAATTGCATCCAAACATGAAGTACTAGACATTATATATCATAGTATATGCTTAAGAAATTTAAAGAAAGTGAGAAAAGAAATCAGTGTAGGATTCAAACATTTCAATTGAATTCTTTAGCTGTAGAAAGATGTACAATAGTTAGCATAAACTCCATGCAAGTTTGAAATGGAAATTATTCTGGTAATGAGAATAGGTAAATTGTTTGACTCATTTATTAAAATATTGCTTCATGCCTTGGCACGACTTGTGATGAGTAATTAAAATGTTAGTTATTAAAAACGTGATAGCATACTGTCAAAAACCACTTGACAATTTTCAAGTTTTAAAAGTCATAAATTTATATATGTTAATCACTGTTCATTGTAAACACAGATTTTGAAGTCTTCAAATAATTAGGATTTGAGGATCACACAATGCTTACCTCTGCTGTCCTACAGCTTGTCATTTTCACTTTCAGTGTAGCAATTCCTTCCTTTTGGAACTTGTCCCGCTCAGCCAATTTCTGTAAGGCGTGTTGTCTGAGTGATTCCAGCAAATCTATGATTTCTGCTTCAGGCAGCTGGAATTCTTTGGATAATTGACCAACCAGTTCCTTTTAAAATGGAGATATCCATGTGTAAATACTGAATATTTAGTAAAATATTTATGATGTCTTTGCTATTGAAATAGGGTCACAGTTAGAATTCACTAGCTTCTAACCCTGGGATCATTTTAAACTTAGGATTCTAATGTGAGTTACTTGGATTGTGAGTTCAACATACTACAGTGTATCTGCCTAGCCAAAGGACTAATCCCACTGTCTGAGACCAGTAGGAACACCTTATGTAATGTCTACAATATGTCAAGCAAATAAGCTGTTGATATCTCAAAATGGTCTTGTAATTTACCTGCGGAATATCTCCTTTTTCGCCTGATGGAAGAGTGTATGGAGAAAGCCAAAGTTTTATTTTCTCAGTATTTAGCTTCTCACGAATCTTCTGTAAAACACATTCTCTTGCATAATTGTCCATCTTGAGCTATGTGCAATCTGAAAGAAAGCCAATAGAACAATACTATAATTAGGATACAGACAGCTGTAGTTACACTATTGACACACTGTCACTGACGACTGTACAATAGTTTTAGCTAACCAAATTCTAAAGTGAGTGAGTGATTATGGAGGTTAACATCGCAAATAAAGCAATCTTTCACCCATTTGAGATGATCCATATTCGAAAGTATTGTAGCGATAAAAGTGTTTCCTGCAATGGATTAACACTTTTAGAGGGTCCATAATACATACCTTGTAAGTTACAATTAATTGCTACAAGTTACTGTAACTGTTCTGAGCCACTTCTGGTTTTCTTTTTAATTTTGATATGTTGTTTACAAACAAACAAAACTGTTCTACATGGAAAGTAATATTCACCAAATATCTGTAGGCAGTTAGTTTCACTTGATGAAGAAATCAGCTCTTCAATTTTGCAATATCATGCACAACGACTCATTCCAATTATTTTTAACTCTGAGACACGCATACACATATCGCCAAAAATCGATAACTAATAAATATAAAGATTGTCAAACTCATTCAGATCCAGTATAGATTATAGATTAACAACTGTGCACAACTAAAGTCAAATGACATTCAATAACAATGCCAATACGACAAAGAAAAGTACAAATGACAGCTTCTAAGAACAATATTTTGCATTTCGTCTGCCATTGACATATTTCAGAAAAGTTAACAACACATGACGTTTCGTAAATTAAAAAAACAGACTTCAGATGCATTTAGCGCAGTGATATGAAGTAGAAAAACGTAGTTTTATGTACAATATTTATTTATGTACGATATTTGACTGTTATCTGTTATGGGAACAACCTTAACTGTTAAATACTTTACGAAAATATGGTCACACATCACGAGTTACGAGGTACAGGAAGTGAATATTTGTAAACATTAGTGATCTCTGAAATCTTCGTGTATATTTATATTTAGTAAGTAACAAATCGGTATGCATTACACCTTAGCTTATACTAATTTGCGTATACATGTTCTAAGATTGTAATTACAGTTGTGCAATATAGCAAATAAATTATTACCAAGGTGAATGTTGTGATCGGAAACTGAGGCACTTCCCACATTTCCTTCCATCTGTCAGCAGATGATCTGCAAATCTGTCTCGCTGTCAGTTTCACCATAGATTATTCGTATTATATATGGTTTAATTGAAAATAAGCTATATCACAGCCCCCCTGATTTGACCATTTTGGTTAACCATGGTCGCAAAATGGCACAATGTCCACAGATCACAGGCACTTGAATATCCACGAACGTGACGAAGTTTGATCAGCTGTTGATAGTGATGACTGATGTTTATTTCGTGGATATTCAAGTGCCCGTGCCAAACTTCGTATATATTCAAGTGCCTGTGTTACAGATAGAGATTTGCTTCTTGCATAAGTTAAAACCAAAAGAATCGTCATTGTTTAGAGATTACCGATATAACCCCTATCTATGCAATATGAAATTTTCTACATTTTAATTGTTCATTGGTTGATTGTATGAACAGCAATATTGGGTGAGAATAAATTACTGGATTTAGATTGACATTGTGTAGCACATCCTAAATATTATCTTTTTATGAATGTGAAATATTTACCAAGATAACATGGAAGTACACATTTTTATAAGTAGTCAAATGTTGATCATATATATGTTCTGATTTCAGTTCCATGGCAACAATATCATCTTGTTTAATACTATCATAACCATGGATGTTTTACACAAGGCACTGAAATAAATTAAAATATGGGGACAAGACGGCCTGACACGACAACTGGTCTGACAGAGTTCGAACCTCTCAGTTCTGAAGTCAGACCTGCTGGCAACTTCTTCACACGTCTCTTGAAGAGAAACAAAGGTAATATTCCTAATTATACACAGTGGATGCCAGGCCCTATCACAGAATAGTAGAAGAAAGCATCATGTTTAATTAATGCATCGTTTAATCCTCTCCATGCTGGAGGCAACCAGAGATGTCATAAAGAGCAGTGTCTGTACCTAATCCAACCAAATCCAATCTGCCTGGTGTCAGTTGTTGTGAAAAGTTTTCACAAGTTGGGAGTCATCAGATGTAATGTCTATATGAATACTATGCTGTCAGCATCAGCCATGGTTATTCAAACATCATTGTTTACCATAGGAGGCCATTGCTGAGATTTAAAGGAAATACTATATGGTTTAAAACATTTCCCAAATTATTCAGTATTTCCAATTGACAGCTGACTATTTAATTTTTATGTAAAAGCTAATATTCTTCTGATTTTCAAATACTGCTTTCTGCACATGTTTCCTTACTAAAATGTTAATTTTTTCCTGCAGATGATTCTGACACATCCAGCACTTCCTCTGCTACCGGCAGTCAGATCTCATCGCGTGAACCGTCTGTAGAGAGAGGCATCTCCAAACTAGCTGCTGGCAACAGTCCTGCTAAATCTGTCGATAAAGGTAATTAGAAAACTGAATATCCATGTTATTAACATGAATACCTTAATGTCAATTATTTGGAATTTGCTATTTTTGAATTTATTTTTTGAATTGTGGTTTACAGTTGCTTTCTAGATGCTTTCAGCTATATAAGTAGGTTTTGACACTTGAAGGTCTTCTGGGTTATCTCCCATTCCAGTAATGAAGTGATGGAAATAATTTAATTAAATTCTTTTTTTTTATATATAAACATAAATCTGTTCACCCTTGGAGACCTTGTTTATAACTAACTGACAGTAGGCCTAAATATTTGGAGTTTTTTTTTTTAACATTTGTATTCATAGTCATACTTTCATTAGCATTACAATCAGTTACAAATTGACATGGTGCTCTTGTATGTTGGTTTGCGCAATTAAGACTGTGTTGCGTTTACCAGGAGTGGAGGACAGCAGCAGCCAATCAGAGGAGGGGTCAGAGGTTCAGGCTGTGGGAGATCCCAACCAGAAGCGAACCCTGTCCAGTGTACTCAGCAGGCTGGGGAATATCCTGGACAGACGGGGCGGTGTGAGTTCATAATAATAATAATATTAATAATAAAACATAAATAATAATACACTTACAATTTATGTTATATCCATGCCAAAAAGCATATTCAAAATGCTATAATGTTACCCCATTCAATGTATTGATTACCACAGTTCTCTGACTGACCTATAGATTACCACAGCGACTGTCAGGACAGTTCTCTGACTGACCTATAGATTACCACAGCGACTGTCAGCACAGTTCTCTGACTGACCTATAGATTACCACAGCGACTGTCAGCACAGTTCTCTGACTGACCTATCTCTGACACTGTGTACAGACGCTGCAGACGTACAAGGACAGCGACTTCAAGCAGTACTGGATGCCAGACAGCAGCTGTAAGCAGTGCTACGACTGCGGAGACAAGTTCACCACGTTCCGACGGCGCCACCACTGTAGGATCTGCGGACAAATCTTCTGTAGTAAATGCTGCAACCAGGAACTACCTGGGAAGATCATTGGATATAAAGGTAATTGAGTTTGTGATGGTTATTTCAGCTGGGGTTATTTATCAAGCTGAAAATTATGAACAATAGTTGAATCTTTTATTATTCAGATATATAGGAAATCTAAAAGAAGAAAATGAATTCTCAGACCCTGGTATTGATACATATTATAATATCTCCTAGCTGTATTAACTTTTCACATTTTTTTGTGAATTTATTAAAAAAACTTTAAAAGATGAATCTTAGACAAATGTAGGAATTCTCAAGAAAATAAATATTCGCTCTCAGATGCTGGCCTTGATACATTTATGACAATATCCCCAAAGTGGGTATTTCTTTCTCTCCAAATATTCCAGAAATTTCTTAGGTAGTTGGGAAATAGTATTTGTTTCCCTCTGGATGTTCATCCATAATCATTATGCAAACAAGAATTGTGTGATTCCAAATCAGGATCTTCCAACATTCAATGAGTTTTTTTCCTTTGAACTTAATTGTCATCGTTCAGTATGCAAACCAGTATTTTTATAGATCCCAGACCTTAATGTTCCTACATTCAATAAGTTGGTGAATTTAAAAAATACATGTGCAGTAAGAAGCGGTAGTGCTATATTGACGTGACCTGCTGCAGGTGGCATCCGCGTGTGTACATACTGCTGTAAGGTGGTCCTACGCTACGCCCAGCAGTCCGACGCCTCGGGGGACGTGAAGGTGTTCAATGAAGACCTCAAGAATCTGTCCATTGACTTTGAGTCTGGCAGCTTCCAGGACCTGGGTATCTGGAGTCCGAACCTTAGACGGATATCCTCCATGAGAGAAGACAGTCCTCAGCAAGGGTGAGTTTATGTGGAGTGCCAAGACCCTGCTTTTTGTTTTGGACATGTAGTAACTCTATCCCATCACTTATGTACAGGGCATTGGAAATATTTTGTGATTTTTATATTCCGCTCAATGGTCGATATTAGTAATGTTATGGTACTTTGTCAGGTCAATAAGCACTTATTATCTTTCCAATTTGTATGCTTTTGTTACGGTTTCTGTCTATTGCGTCCAATCAGTATGTATCCAGAAAGGTTTTTTATGGAGTAGTCTCCCTTCTCAATAATTCTGACATACTTTTTGTTTTCAGTCTTTGAATATTCAGTGTTTTATAACGTGTAATGTTAAGTATGTAAATATCTGATGTGTTTTCTTTTGTGCTTAGAGCATTATTATTGTTATTTCTTTTCATTAACTGATCACTCCGTTAGCTTGTGGCTGCTAATCTTTGAATAGTTGTTGAGCAAACGCTTGTACGATGTTGTCGCAGGTCTGTGAGTCCTCAAGATACTGCTCCATCCGCGTCCACCAAGAGCGTGCCCTTTGACCTCACTCCCCAGTCTGACTTCACCATGCAGGACTCGCTAATGAAGGACAACAAAATACTCATACAGGTATCGTCAGCCAGTCTTGTTATATAATAATAATAATTATTTAATAATAATAATAATAATAATGGATGTCTTATTATTATTATTCATTTTCCTTATTTCCATATCTAGGACTCGGTACAACTCCGGGAACTATGGCTTCAGATTATATCCCCTGAAACTGGAATTGAAATGCAAAGTCATCGTGTGCGCTTGAGAACCTATTACAAGTGCATTGTGGGTAAAGAATTGGTGAACTGGCTTCTGAAAAATGACAAGGCTGTTACAAGGTATGTTATACGTTATCTTGAAAAGTATATTTTCATATTTAAAATATTTTCGAAAAAAATGTCACGACCACTAAGATGATCGTAGTACTATGGGATTAATAACTTATATACGTTACAGTGTTCGAATTAATAGGGGGTCCGGGGGTCATTTGAAAATCTGCAATGTTAAAGGTATCTGTATGACCCCCTGAAAATCACAGATTTTACCACCTTTAACATTGGCCCTATGGAGAATGACCCCCTCATTATTTTCATTATTTCGAACACTGCTCTTCATATTTCTCGTCTGTACTTGATTTGCTTTGTCTGGTACGCAATCCTATCTGGTAGACCACGGATGTCTGGTCAGACTTGTCTCTGACCACAAATTATCAGGAGTAGCGGCAGTAATGAAAGTTTATGTTTCCTAATAGAAAAGTATAAATATAGCAGACGTAGCGATGAGAATAACGTAATGTAGTGGGAGCCAATTTCACAGATTCAGTAGCTTTTGCTCTGGATGGATGTTAGTGGAACCAAGTCTGTAATAGGTCCAGGCAGATCCTTTAACCCTCTCCCTGCTGGATTAGACACAGGCATTGCTATTTAGGGCATCGCTGGTTGGCTTCAGCATGGAGAGAGTCAAGTCACAACATGGTGCTGTGATCTAGGGTCTGCCTATTATGATATTAATAGTTTTAAATAATATACCTACAAAACCATCTATTTCCTTACTAGTTTCGTCCATCAAATTATAAAAAAAAATATACAAAATACTTCTAGGAATGTACTGATTAGTATAGTATAGAGTTCATAAGTCTCTGATGTTCCTGTGAAATGTGGAACAAAATTAATTATCTGTAGGAGTTTGCTTTTCCAGTAAAATCTTTTAATGTAATGAAATGTTCAAACAAAACTTTATATAAGCAGAGATAATTTTCGATGAAAGGAAGCGTTGCATTCATATTTAAAAAAAAAAGCTATTTCTCTCTTACAATAGCCCATAGGTCTCCTTATTTTCGACCAATGGGAGAGGGGCCCGTTAGTCATTATTTCATTATAAAATGTTCGTTGTCATAAGAAATGTTATATATATTTTCGTAGTTCTGTAACCCTCAAACAAGATCGAGAGTCTTAACTGTTACGAGATTTTGAGCTTGTCTGAGCTCTAGCAACTCACTCCATCCAGCCATGGTCTGCCTATTGTGGTCAGAATGCTTCTTGTGTGATATCGTCCCTTGTGACATTGTCCGTTTCCAGTGTCGTCGTGTCATTAACAGCCGGAATGATGACAGTGTCATGTCATGTCATCGTCTCCATAGAGTAATTTGATTGCTTTTCTCAACTATTGCATTCAGGTGGACTCTCATAATCCTGAGTAATACGTTCATCTCTTTTATTAACATATTTCTCTGCTCATTTCATAATAACGTAATCCATTTCATTCCCATGATGACCTGCTGATTGAAGTTTGTTGAATGCATTGTAGTGTTTCCTATGTTCACCTTCAGTTTCCTTTATAAAACTTGTGTGTTGTCTGTATGTTCGGCTATTATGATATATTATTTTTCAGTTCCAGTTATAGCAACGCTGTTTGAATCTTGGCTGTATGTACCGGTGTAATGCATAGATATTGTCTTGTGTTTGTTTAGTAGTCATTTACTACCTTGTTTGTTACTCGGCTCAAGACTTACAATAACAATTGCTTTGAATAATTATCCATTAACTGCATTACCAACATTTTGTTTGGGTTTTCTCTGCTGGATATATAACATATAGTCCATGAGCCCAGGCTCAAATTTGGAGGTTTGACTACCAAATTTGAGGGCAAGTCGCCACTATGTTTTTCAGT
>JAUTBZ010155867.1:0-11332 GCA_032361785.1 Lepetodrilus galriftensis
ATAATCAGCTCTCGGACACAAGACCACTGAGCACAAAAAAAGAGGCTGTCTCAACGAGACAACCTCCAATATGGAAAGTAATTGGTTTTTTAGAGCTGCGGCAGTTACAACATAGCGATTGGTCGACTTTGTCTTTTTGCTCTTCTTGGTTGGGTAATTGGGACAGCCACTCCAGCTTTAAATACGAAAGCATTATTTCTATTTTTCGGTGTAATATTCACACCTTGGAGGGTTGGGATATTTACTAAATCTGTTAGACCATGTTGGTATCTACCTTCTAAAATAAAATCAGCAAACCCCATATCAATGCTCAATCCTGCGCCACCTATTGCGCTCCATTCTGTTTTGCGAAAGCCAATATTATTAATCGGGACACTCACCAAAGAGACGCCTAATACACCGACCCCTAATTTACTATTCATATATCCAGACAGTGCGCCGCCTCCTAATAAATATCCTTTGACTGGTCCACGACCTAAGTCTACTTGAAGTAACAAAGGAATTTCATAGTAGCGACTTTTCAAGTGTGCCGTAATATTAAAAGGAATATCAACTTGATCGGTCAGTACACTTGGATCTATCTTAACGGTATAATTCCTGGACATATAATTAGCTTCTGCACGGACACTTAGTGGACCTACTATTGGGGTAGAAACAAAAATACCAGTAGTTACACCAATTCCTCGTTTAAGACTAACGATCCCTAAATCTTTAATAATAGGAATATTAAACTCACTAGCATTAACTCCCCCGGTGACACCTATTTTTACTTGTGCCTGCGCTTGAAATCCTATTAATAGAATAACGGCGATGATTACATTTCTTAGATTTTTCATTTGCCTATTGTTTTAGTTAAACGATAAGACAAAGAAAGGGGCTGCATCACTCCCCAAAGGTTAAGAATAGGTTAGCATTCCTATAGAAACAGGCCATTTGAGGCTTAAAATGTTAATTTCTTTCTATATGAAGTGTTAAGCAGGCATTAAAAGAAACAACAGATCAATCAAACCGATAAGAAAAGTAGAGGAAGCAACCATCAAAAAATGATATGCTTGAACAACTACCTCTCGCCCAACAACAATCCTAGCCCCTAAAAATACCAAAAACAATAAAAGATGCATCACCAACAAAGAGCCATTGTTATTATCAAAATCATTGTTTTTTGAGGACCGTATATCTTTGACAATTCTAAATACTGGTGTATATTTTAATTCAACTTTTTCTTCTTTTTCCAAATAGCGGCGATCTAAAATAAACTTAAAATTCTTCTTGGTTTTAAAATGAATGTTTGGTTCTCCTCTATCAGTCTCCACAATTACATCACTAGTATTCTGAGCTGGCAAAACCATATAATCTACCCAAAACAATGTCACCAAAAAAAGTACGATATTCAAATACCATTTTAAGATAACCACCTTTTTCTTCAGACTTGAGTATACCTCTAAATCTATATTATATCTTCTTTTCAAAATAATTCTTTAAAAAAATGGGCTACCTATTTACTAAGCAGCCCATTTTAAATAATAAAAAAAACTTATTGTTTATCCAATTCTATAATAACAAAAGTTCCTGCTTTCCCATTAAGGTCACATTCTAGTCCAATTGTTTTATCTGTTTTATAGCGCACATTATCAGCTTGGTCATTACCAATGACTGTTTCAAATTTATCCAAATATCGGCTGGCACTACTCGCATTAAATGCGGCATTCACTTGCGTAAAATCAACTGGCTCTTTGGTAATTAAAATACCAATTCGATCTCTTGAACCCAATTCATCCGCAACCATAGAATGATCCTTCGGAAATAATCTAGTACCCGTAATACCACAATAAGGCGAATGCTTCTGGGTATAAGGAAATAAAACATAACTAGAACCATCCGTCTCTTGACCAAAAATATAAACATAACATTCAATAGAATTGGCGACTGCTAATTTGAATTTATCACCCGCTTTAATCGGCGCATTCGTTGCGAATATTTTTCCATTTTTTTGATGCAAAGGAATAAAATCTTTGGTCGCTATATTCACTAAACCAAACTCTACCGCTAGTTTATTGGGATCGAAATTTGGATCCTTGGCTTTACCCATTGGATATAAGCCGTAAGCTTCTTTCGTAAAATGGGCAAAATCATCATACCGAATCCAAGCCACTCCATTGTTGCCCCATTGAGGACCCCAACTATTCATAATTTGGAAAGCTCCACCAGCTTTGTTATCATCATACCCAATCACACACATCGCATGGCCACCAAAGCCCCGCATATTGTAATCATTGTTGGTCGGCATCCATACATCCTTTCCACGCATTTGCTCCATAAAAGTACCACCTATCATGGCCCCTATTACGACTGGAGCGCCTTGCGCCAAGTTTTGCTTTAATGCCGTTAAATTTGTATCGTACTTATCGGCATCCACGGACAAGCGATTATATCCTTTAATTTTAAATTGTGCTGCTTGCGCCAAATCTTGCTGCGAAGGTGCATTCCCACAAGTCGTTTCATCATAAGGAAATTGGGCCAAAGGCAAATCCCCCCGCTGATGTAATACTTTCATCGCATTAATCATATAAGACCCTTGGCAACCTTGAAGCGCTATTTGATTATACAAGAACGAAGGGCTAAAAATCACCCTATTGGGATCTGAGCCAGTCGCTCTAGCATGCATTATGGTTCTAGCACCATAAGAAGCAGCCCAACCAACACAAGAACCTTGGCGACCTTGCGATCCTCTTTGGGGCGCATATTGCAACAAAGAAGCTGCGGCTGGCAATGTATTTCCATAACCTGCGGCAAGTGGCTCATACACATCTGCTTTATCATATTCTTTTTGGGATAAAGTTGCCCCAGAAAAATAATCAGAAGAATTTTGACTCGCACCGCCACCACCATTAAGCATATTTTTTCCGCCAAGAAAAAACCACCAAACCGCTCCGGCAGCCAATAACAGCATTATTGTTTTCTTAGAGCCACCACCTTTAAAAAGGAACATCAACAGCATGGGCAGCATACCACCAATACCACCTCCACCATTCCCACCTGGGCGACGTCTTTTGTTATCGTAATAATCTTTTTCCCGTTGTCTCCGTGGATCTTCGGGATCTTTTTCCATTCTTATTGGCATCTGAATTGATTTTTGCGAAAGCGAAAAAAGCTCTCTGAATTAATAATACTACTGGTTTCCAAGAATGATTGGAAGTCCACCATTTTTGCCACCGCCTATTACGATGACTTTTGAATTAGGAGATTCAGCTAATTTAAGTGTCGCTTCAATCCCTTTATCTTTTAATATTTTGTCTGTCAAACTTGCCGACAATATTTTATTAGCTTGAGCCTTTGCCTGTGCCTCAATGATAATTCTTTCTGACTCCTTGTGTTGCTTTTGGAGACGATATTCATATTCTAAAGACTCTTGTTCTTGTTTAAGTTTGCGTTCAATTGCCGTTTGGAGTGTCGCTGGCAATTCCACAGAACGAATCAAAACAGCTTTCAACTCAATATAATTTTTGGCTAATTCTTTTTCTAATTCTGCTTCGATTAAACCTTGCAGTTCATCTCTTTTGGTCGCATACATTTCCTCTGGTGTATACTTACCAATCATTTTTCGCACACTAGATCTCACTTCTGGCCGTACTAAAGATTTCAAATAGCCTTCGCCAAATTTTTCATGCAAATAACCAATTTTCTCATATTGAGGATTTACCCGAACTGTCACATCCATTTTGATATTCAGTCCATTACTGGAAAGGGCATCCATCTGCTCTTCCAGTTGCATTTCTTTGACATTATAGACATACATTTTATTCCAGGGTGCAACCAGATGAAACCCCGGCTTGTAAGTATTTTCCTTATCCAATCCTGTTGTAAACTGTCTAAAGATTACACCTCTTTGCCCCGGTTTAATGGTCAAAAACATTCCGCCTAACAAGCTAATGAGTAAGACTATTCCAATGACGAAGATAACCAATCTTGGTATCCATTTTCCTTGATCCATATTTGTTTTTTTTGTTTACCCTCCAACGGGCTTACAAATGTAATGAAAATAGTTGGATTATGAATTGATATTAACCAGGTTAATAGCCTTAGAGGCGACCCCGTAATTAACCCAGAAGAAAAAAAACACCCAATCGAAGTGATTCGATTGGGTGTCATAAAAAGGAAATACCTAATTATTAAAAGATAGTACTATACTTCAAGAAGAAAGAACCTAGTGTACTAACACGACGTCCAACTTCAGGTTGACCATCTACTATTTTTTCTAGACCTCCATATATACCATCACCAGATCTATCTACATTCACAAGAATATCATGATCATAGAACAATTCACCTTTAAGACCCAAAGAAAGATTCTTTGTAATCAAAAAGTCTAAAGCATGTCCCCAAAGTACATCAATATTTTGTGGATTGTTCAAATAGTTAGAGAACAAGTCCAATTGTGTACCGTAGACCACTTTGTCCTTGAAGTACTTGTTATTGTATGCAGCCTTTAAGTTTGCTCCAGCTTGAAAAAATAACTTTTCAAATTCAGTCGTAGAACCTTCTTTCAATTGGTTACCGTGAAGACCTAGTTGAGCTATTTCATCATCCGCTACATAAATCATTTTGATACCTATTGGTGCAAAGAAAACAGAAAAGTGCTCATCATGCTTATAATCCAAACCAGGAGACAGAGTCACCCGCACTGGCGAAAACAAATTTGCTAATCTTTTCTCACCTGATTCTCCTTTCAAGAAGTTATTAGTATAAGTAGGCAATAATAAAGTTTCTACATTCAAATCAATCGCACCAAACAATCTATTCTTGATTTGGTGTCCATATCTTGAATTGAAACGAACCATGTCAACATTCTTTTGGAATTTACCGTTGTTGCTCTTCAATTTTTGAACGGCCAATTGAAAGTCAATGTTATTATCCCAATAATCTTTTCCAGATTTAAGGTTAACGAAAAAAGTACCGATTCCACCTAAGCCAAATCTATTTTCACCACTACCAAATCTAGGATTCTGTAAACCTAAGCCAGCTAAGTCAAATCCGAAAGCGCCACCTTTTCTCCATCCATCAGGAATCTCTTTGGCATCGTTCATTTTTTTTATTTCCTCTAGACGCTTGTCATCAGCTTGCGCAAAAAGGAGGGTCGTAGCAAATACTAGCCCTAATATGAGTAAAAGTTTGTTTGTCATTGTGCGTTTATTTTGTTTAACAATGTCACAAAGATACACTTATTTGATATTTTACGCATATATAAAACAAAAAAAGAGGTAGTGCAACCACGCACTACCTCAGCCCTAACCAAATAAAACCAAATAAAAAAACTCTTTTGCAAGACGAAAATCAACACAATGATTATTCGCCTTACAAACACAAAGATAGAATTTAATTTGCCAAAATGCCAACAACACCGTCTTAATGGGTGATATTTGGCTGAAAAACAAACAACTCAATAAATGAAAATCGGTTAAATCTTTGGAAAATTCATGGCTTCACCAACGAATATTTTGCGAAAGCAAAAAAATCCTAGTCTAGATATTAAAGATTTTTTTTATAATTTTTTTCAAAAAAAATAAAATCTTCCACTCTTTTTCCTAGCCAGTAGCCTTTTGAGCGTTTTGTAGGGAATCCAACGTGCCCTCCAGTAGGCGTAATCTCCAAATAAAAGTATGGGTGTTTTTCCGCAAGGACTATCGGAGAGCAAGAAGGCGTCAAAATCGGATCGTTGGCTGCATTGATCAAAAGCGTCGGAATCCGAACACCCGCAACATGATTGCCAGCAGATGACTTTTTATAAAAATCTTCCGCATCTTTATACCCATTCAAAGGCGCCGAATACCAGTCATCGATATCTCGCCAACAGGTAACCTCGTCCATCTTCGACAAATCAATACGCCCTGGATATTGTGCCGCTTTTCTAGTGATTTTTGCGGTGAGCTTACGCTTAAATTTATTCTTATATAGAAAATTCTCCCGCTTATCTAAAGCATCAGCGCAGTCTCCTAAATTACAAGGTGTAGAAATCGCTATTCCGTGGGTGATATTTGGCGGCAACGCCTCCCCTATCTGTCCTAAATAATTCAGCACAATACTTCCGCCCATGCTGAATCCAACCAAGACTATCTGCTCATATTGCGAAAGCGTCTTCAATACTTCCGCAAAATCACCGATTTCCCCATGCTCATATAATCGAAAAGCTTTGTTCATTTCTCCACTGCATGAGCGGGCATTCCAAGATAAAGTATCCCATTTCCTTTCGGAAAAATGTGCCGCCATCTTCCGCAAATAAATCCGAGTACTATTTCCTTCCAATCCATGCACCGCAACGAGTAGTCGCTTGTGCCCATTCTTCAACCAATCCAAATCCACAAAATCCCCATCGCTCAGCGTAAAGCGTTGACGCTCATAAGGCAAACTACCTTTTCTATCCTCAAAACCTGGGATAATCGTCTGAAGGTGCCCATTAAATAATAAAAAAGGAGGCCCTGGATAAGTTGTATGATGGATAATTGGCATGCGGTTGAAAACTAAAAAAAAGCTTTAAAGTTCAATGGGTGCATTTCAGAATGTTATATATTTTTTATGCACTAACATCAAACATTGGGATTGTTAAAGAAATGATGAATTTGGATTAGACAATGAAAGCGAGAAGATAGCCTTTGGGATTCCAAGATGATATTTTGACATTCGCTTTCTGGCTCAGAAAAATTAGGAAACACTGCCCATTTTCATTACCTTTGTCAATCACAACCGTTTTATATGAGACAAGACACCGTTGATTTAATTGACCGAATGCATAAGGCTACTACTTTGGATGAAATAGACCAAGCTGTGCCTTTTAATGTGCCAATTACTCCGCTACATCCCTTTTTTATTGATTTTCATGGTCTTCGTGGTGATTTCGAAGACCGCATTGTCTATCGAAGCCTTAATGCGAAGCAGAATGGTAATGATTTCTCATTTGATTATAAGACCAATTCTTTTAGTAAGACATTGCTATTTTTGGGTGGTATGCGGGGATCGGGCAAGACGTCTGAATTAGCAAAGTATGCCCAAATCCTCCATAATAAAAACTGTTTCTTTGTAGTGACCTGCAATTTGGATGATGAACTGACCATGGATAATTTGGAATACATGGATATTCTGATTTTTCAATTGGAGAAGCTTACGCAAAAATTAGCTGAATACAGTATTAAAATTGATCACAAAGCCCTCGAAAGCTTGCACAAATGGTTTTCCGAAAGAGTCATCGAAGTCAACTCCAGTTTAGAAGGAGAAGTTAAGTTAGAAGGTGGTTTTGACAGTGAAAAAAGTTTATTTGGTAAGCTATTAGGTTTAGTAGGTAGCTTAAAGGTCGGTGTTACTGGAACTAAAAAACGGGCAAGCATTATTCGAACGACCTTAAAAGATCGGTTCAATGAGTTTGCTTTAAAATTCAATGAGTATGTAGAAGAAGCCAATTCGGCTCTTCGGCGTGCAGATAAAGGACAAGAAGTACTCTTTATTATTGATGGAATTGAAAAAGCACTCAGTACAGAAATTTCTCATAAATTAATCATCGAAGAACAAGGTTATATTCAACAAATCAAAGTCTATTCTATTTTCACGCTGCCTATTCACTTGATGAGAGAGCGACGTAAGTTAGAGCAATTTGCAAAGGTCGAATCTTTCCCATTTGTGCGAATTCGGGAACGTAATGGGCAATTGGTACCGGAAGCGATTGACAGATTTAAGGAATTCATTCTTAAACGCATAGATGAAAAACTTTTTGAGTCGGATGATATTATCCAAGATATAATTAAACTGAGTGGTGGCTCACCACGAGAGCTGCTAAGAATCATAGAAACCGCTAATTTCTATGCCGATGACAGCAAAGGTGTCCTTGACCATAACAGCTTAGATAAAGCGACCAAACGACTAGCCAACCAAGCGTCGCAACACCTTACTGAAAAGCATCTTCTAAAACTAAAAGAACTAAGACAGCTTAATGAAAAGGGGCAAGAAATTCCGTTCGATGATGTCCTACAAGAACTATTAGAAAATGTAATTGTAATGGAGTATAACGACGGCAACTACAAAAGAGTTAGTCCACTTGTCGAGATGTCCCAAATCTACCAACAACGTGTCATCCAATAACGAAACTTACCAAGAAAAAATTGACTTACTCATCCGTGCGACTAGGACGGAGCGATTTCGGTTTATTGTTATTCAGTACAATCAACATACCGTCCGACTTGATATTTAGCGCCTGCTCAAATCTGCTTTTCCAAACAGACAAATGACGAGCTTTCAGATGGAGAAAGTAGAACCAAGGTCTTTTTTTGATTCTATTTTTGAGCAACCATCTGGTTTCTTCCTGTTTGACAATTTTGCTGCTATACTAGAAGATGACGAGTTTACCTTTAGCTTCAACCAACGTAGAGACCGATTTTCTCGCCATCCCATCCAATTTATTGCCTTCTTACCAGTTGGTCAGGTGTATTTGTTGGATTTGCTTTTGTTGCTAACACCGAATGTATATACCCAAATTCGTAAAGTACAGATGATCAAACATGTACATTAAGCAGGTAACCACATATGCATGCCAATTGATTGATAATCAACCAGAATGTATCGCCACATAGTATGCAAAGTGACGTTGTTGCGCATATTTCAGATGATAAATTCTGTGCTTTTTTCGCGTGATTCGGTAGTCTTTGTGATGTATGGGGAATTGTTTTTGTTTATTTAATGATATATATTGCTTACCACAACGTTGCGTCGGGAATAAAGCAGTTAACCTAGAATCGTCTACTACTGACAGTCTTGTTTTAACTCGAGATGGTGATTGGGGAGTCCACAACCTCTGCAAAGTTGTCATTTTACAGATGTTTCTAAATTCGCACACGGATTGATAAACTGTTGATAAATGAGATATTTAATGTTCTCATAGTCTAAAGCAATTTACTCAAATAGATAATTACCATAGCAATATTGCATGTTTATCATTTGAATACGGAATGTTGTTTTAGCAGTTTTATTTACATCATCGTCGCAAATGGGTGAAAGATTCCTGCAGCAGCGTTAACCTCCATATTCACTCACTCACTTGTTTACATCAAAACCAAGAGGAACCTGACACAGATTTTACAGATGTCATATTTTTCTCCTGATGACAATATGGTTGCGCCAAATTATTCAGTTGTTCAGAAAACAGGGTTGTTTGACACCCAGTAATCGAATGATAATTTAATAAGACAAATGTATGGAAATTATAAAAGTTGAGCAGTTATAGAAATTACTGACCAGTGATAATAATTTGTCCATTTATATAGCGCCAAACTCTAGGTATGCTCATAGCGCTGATTTACTTTTATAATAACCCTCTCCCTGCTGGATTAAGCCTAGGCACTGCTTGTCAGGGCATATCTGGTTGCCTTCAGCATGGAGAGGGTTAAAGAATAAATAAATGATTGTTGTTCTTATATAATGTGCTATGTAATAACAACTTTAGACATTTTCCTGTTCAAATAATTTCCCTACATGGTTGCACACCACAGAAATTATTTTAACAGTAAAATTTGTCATTTACCATATGGATACAATCATGTTGTTTAACAATTGTTGTATGCAATTTTAATATATGTATTGACTACTTAGTAATTACCAATGTTTTCTTATGAATAACTTTTGGGTATTTCAGCTTGTGATTCAAGGTTTCCGAAGTTATCGGGACCAGACTGTTGTGGAACCATTTAATCCGAAACACAATGTCATTGGTAAATTTCTACATTTTTTAATTTTGTTGCCCACTGCCTAAATATCACCAGTTATTTAAAATGAGTACTATTTCATATACAAACTTGTGTGTATTTTCTACAGGGATCAAAATTAACACTAGTCCTCTAGCCCGGGCCATTTCTCACAATGCTAAAGGTATCCCAAGGACTAGTAGAAATTCATAACATTTGTTATTTGTATCACTATTCAGGCTAATAAGTTTTAAAGTTAGTTTCTATCGCTGTTTCTATACTAAGATGCCATGAGCTAATGTAGGATTTTGTTTTGATTTCAGTTGGCAGAAATGGGTCTGGAAAGAGTAATTTCTTTTATGGTAAGTTTTACTTTGACAGTTGGTCTTTCTTATTCTGTGTCATAATTGTATTGAACTTATAAACAATAATGTAAGTAAAATGTGGATTGTCTATCAGTTAAGTCACATGTTAGCTGACAACATGTATGCCAACTGAGTTCTGTTTCTTCCAGCCATCCAGTTTGTGCTGTCGGACGAGTTCAGTCACATGCGACCGGAACAGCGACAGGCTCTGCTTCACGAGGGGACCGGACCCAGGGTCATTACAGCATTCGTGGAAATCATCTTCGACAACTCGGACAACAGAATCCCAGTGGGTGACATTATCATTCAGTGTTCGAATTAATAGGGGGTCCGGGGGTAATTTGAAAATCTGCAATGTTAAAGGTATCTGTGTGACCCCCTGAAAATTACAGATTTTACCACCTTTACATTGGGCCTATGGAGAATGACCCCCTTATTATTTTCATTATTTCGAACACTGTAACTGGATTAGTAACTCGAGGATGAGTCACCATGTGGAGGGGGGAGTATGTAGCTGGGTGTGTTATAAGATGCTCCTATAGTCCTAGTATAGTGTCCTATATAGCTACTGGTCTTGGCCAGTGGGGTTCACCTTTGGCTCAGTCGGTAGTGCGTTGGACTCACAATCCAGAAACTTGGATTCGAATCCCAGGGTGATCGGCATGATCCTGTTTCAGTGACGACATTATGAGCCCCCTCTAAAATACACTTTGAGCACCTCCTAACCTGAAAGTCTGTATCCGCCCCTGCTGAATGCATAAACTACTTCCTAGTAGGCCTACATCTGCACACTGACCATTTGTTACTGCCATACTGGCCAGAAACATGTCCTAGAATATTATATTTGTAATACTAAGTACAGGTATAGTGTCAGTGCTACGTTAATGTAGAAATGACACTGCTCTGGAACTATTATTAGATCTACGATTGCTAAAAATGGCCGTGTGTTAGTCACGATGTGTAAAAACGTACGTCAACTTCTACTTACGTCCTCTCAGATATTATTTGTCTTACCAAATTTCACAAACAAGCCACGAAGTTTATGCAGTCGACGCTGTGATGATTGAGTGTCATCGAAGTTGACAGCATGATTTAGATTATTAATTCTTAATTGAAGTAGTGAAGGCGGATTTAATATAAAGAAAAGTTCAGGGAAAAGCGTCTACTTTCGATTTGATCCTGTAGCTAGAGGGAGACAACTGCGACACGGTCATTAAACCAGGGGCGGATCCAGACTTTCAGGTAAGG